>JAJHSJ010000002.1:45797620-46097620 GCA_021015155.1 Magnolia officinalis | reverse complement strand
TAGGGAGTTGCCCCATTTATAACACGCATGCCCCCTCGATAGATAGTCATAGCAAGCATTGATCCAAGTTTCATATTCATTCGTTCATTTTCACAAACACTTGTACTACACACTTTAACATACATAACGTGCATTGGCCGTGGTGTGATTTAGGGCAAATCCTTTCGCTAAGGTGTTGTCTAATACACTTCAATCATGTTCTAGCATTCAATACACATGGCAGACACAAATCATGAATCTATATTCATTCAGGCATTTCAACAAAACACTTAGGCTACACAATATAACATACTTAACGTATGTTGATAAACATGTATTAGGCTAATCCGTTCACCCATAAGTTGATACACATGTATCCAGCATACATAGACAACAATTAATCATGGCAAGCACAAATACGTATTTCATACGTTTACGGTATTTTCTACAAATACGAAAAATACAGTATATTCAACATAGCTAACGTAAAACTGAAAAATGAAACGGACAACACTTTGTACATGTGCAATTGCATGCAGATCATGAATCTATCATTATCTGACATTGAAAGTGTTGAAAACCATAACCTATACGTTTAAAGTCCACAACTTATGCCGTAGAATCGTAATTAACTCGATAGAATCTCTAAGTCTTCATCTATTGCAGTATATCAACCTATAACACGGGATACGTTAGCTATTTCGCTACTTGAATCAATTCAAACCCTAAAACAGGTTAGAGTTAGGATTTATTTACCTAGAAATGAAGCCGGAATCGCCAGGAAAGCGATTAGAACGAGGTGGTTAGGCTTGTATAGTGGCAGGGTAGAGCATCAAGGAGATCCTCCCACTACTCTCACACTTTCTCTCTATTTTCTCTCTTCTCTCTCCTAGGTTTTCTCAAATTCGTATGGAATGAGAGAGTGAGGGTTTAAGGTCCTTATATAGGTCCAGAACTCACCAATTTAGACTCAGGGTCAAGGTATACTTAGGTTATGTCTAATTGGAGACTGTTCCGTCTCAACGTAGCACTTCTGGAGCCCCCCCCCCCCCCCCCGCCCCATGAGCCAAAGGTCAGACTTAAGCTCACTGACTATGGATCTAGGTCGAGTTAAGTTTTCATTCCAGTCGGATTCTCAGATCACGTGTGGCGGACCAGTTTCAGTTCAACGGTCACTGAAACTCGATCGGGGTTACAAGTACACGGACATGTGCATGAAATTTCTCCTGATCTGAGGGTGTATTTGGGTCAGATTCTGACGGTCTGATTTCTTATATCAAGCCTGTAAGAGACAAGTCTCAGATTACTATTTGAGATTTAATTTATAAAGAAAACAAAGTGTTCTTACACTCCTCGCTCCGGGCTCAAACGAATGGCACTGGGACACTATCTGGATTTGATTTCCGAGATGGTTGTCAAGCCCAGCAAGGCGGTCCTAATTCTATAACTTCGTATTATTCAGACTTTCGATGTGCGGTCCAGATCTGATACGGAGTTTCGTGATGCTCCCGAGAGCAATTGAGTAATGAGATTAATCCTAGATTTTAGGGTAACCTATCGTCAATGATTTTACAAGTTTTGGGTCTTGTAGATCGTATTTAAAGTGATTAGTGCTAATTTCACAGGCACTCTAGTTTAATACTAGCTAATTATCGCCTAATTTCTAATGGATTTAGTCCTGTATGATTTCTGTCTGAGGTGGTACCTGGGCCTTTGTAGTTTGTATATAAAGTGATCCAAGTTATTAATACTTAGCTAGTTTAAGACAGTGTCTAAGGTGAAAGTACTTAGAAAAATTGAAAGAACAAGGTGGTGAAAGGTGGGATTTGTGAAGGAAATGGGTTCAAAAGCGATTTTAGACTTTGGGATTGAGTTCTGACAAGTTAATAAGGTGTTAGGATCGACCCATTGCCTAAGGACGTCTAATTCCAGGTTGGCAAAAATCTGGGATGTTACAATGAGCTATGGATCATGGTTATCATACACAGTGGATAGTGATTTTAAGCCAAAAGGATCGTGATTTTGAACCACGACCCAATTTGGATGACAACCACCCTGTATTGGTCATAATGACTATGACCCTTTTCTTGATCATAGCTGTCTTCCACGGTGGGTCGTGGTTCACAACTAGGAAGGGTTGTGGTTGAGTTTGTTAATAAACACATTTTAAAATACATAATAATATATGATTTTATTACAGGATAAAGTTCTTTCGATGAGCCCTCTTGGAGGAGAGAATGCTTCACTTATAGAGTAGATGAAAAAGCTTGGAGAGGAGTTTGAAGTAATGAAAGTATATAAGAAATTGAATTTTTCTTGAATTTTATTTGGTCGTTGTTGTGTTCTAATTTGGGTTGTGGTTCACATTCCCAATGGAACCTGGTTTCTCTCCATAGTGGGTCGTGGTTGAACCACGATCTATTGTTCATTACTTGAAACTTGTAAGTAATATATGATTTTATTACAGGACAACGCCCCTTCAATGAGCCCTCTGAGAGGAGAGAATGCTTCACTACAAGAGCAGGTGAAGCAACTTAGAGAGGAGATCCAAGTAATGAATGTATATGAAATTGAATCTATCCTGGATCTTACTTGGTCGTTGTTGTATCCTGCTTTGGTTCGTGGTTATGATCTAGTGATGAATCGTTGTTATCGTCCACCAGGGGTCGTGGTTGTCATACACACTGGGTCGTGGTTGAATCACGACGCAAGATCTATGACAACCACGACTAGACAATGGGTCGTAGTTTGTATGAAATGTGGATTGTGATTTTCATCCATAGTCAATCGTGATTTTCATCCAATGTGGATCGTGGTTATTATCCGTAGTGTATCGTGATTTTCAACCACAACCCTCCCTAGGTCTTAACCACGACCCAATATGGATGACAACCACGATCCATTGTTTGTAACTAGGAAGGGTCATGGTTGAATTCATCGAAAAAGACATTGATATCATTTCTAATATATGATTTATTACAGGACAATGTCCCTTTAATGAGCCCTCTAAGAGAAGAAAATGCTTCAATGAAGGAGCAGATGAAGCAGCTTGGAGATGAGATACAATGAATGAAGGTATATGAAATTGAATTTATCCTAAATTTTATTTGGTCGTTGTTGTGTTCCCTTTTTGGATCATGGTTATGATCCAGTGATGGATCGTTGTTATCATCCACCAGGGGTCGTGGTTGTCATACACACTGGGTCATGGATGAATCACAATCTAAGATTGATGACAACCACGATCTAGACAATGGGTCATGATTTATATGAAATGTATATTGTTATTTTCATCCATAGTAGAATGTGATTTCATCCACGATCCTCCCTAGATATGAACCACGACCCAATATGGATGACAACCACGATCCATTGTTCGTAATAACCTCAACCCCTTCTTGATTATAGTTGTCATCCACAGTGGGTCGTGGTTCAAAACCAGGAAGGGTCATGGTTGAATTCATCTTCAAAGGCATTTGATTTCATTTCTAATATATGATTTTATTACAGGACATTGTGTAACATCCCGAAAAATCGAGGGTCGAGTAGTAACTCAACTCTCGAGTTCCAGAACATCACTTATGCAACATAGATAATGATGATTAAATGTTGTCTGTGTTAGTACAATGAACATGAGTGAGATTATATCAAAACAGTAATTCATACTCCAGATCCATATATAAAACGTAAGCGGAAGACTGAAATGTGTATATAGATATATATAAAACAAAACATTCTCGATCTCCAGAGTATGAATACTAACCGAGTCACTGTATATATGCATGTTGGTTCTGAATCGAAATATCAAAATAGTACAACTGAAATTATCAACCTTGTAGCCCCGTGGCACTGGACAGCTTATGCGAAGCCTCCAGCGAACTGCATGTAGCAGAACTCCTCCTGATCTTCATAGAAGTCGGGCTCAGTCTCCTGTGCTCCAGAGATACCTGCATCTGATACAGGGTCTGGTGGGTGTTTTAAAACACCGTCCCGTAACGTGGGAATGAGTGGCCAACTCAGTGGAGCAATAAAGTACAGGTTAACATATCATCAATTCAGTCAAGTAGTAATGATAAAGCAGTACAATCAAACAATTCTAACTACTCTTATTTAATGCAAGTATGAAATGACATGATGTATGCCCTCACCACACACTCCCTCGTGGGACACCATCTTACATTCGCGACATGCTTGCATTCCTCAGTGCTCCACATCTTCCAGGCACATGCAATGCATGATGAGCATGATTACCGAGTTGTTATTAGTCTATTTCAAACAACAGGATTGGGAAACTAAGGTACCTCCCTTGTATCATTCCCAAACATGATCCATTCTAGGGTCGTCAATCCTAGTTAATCTCAGACGGTGGTGTGTTTTTTAGGTCGCTTCAAAAGCTGTCAGGGCTGTTACGCACAAAGGTTACACCACTCTCCCATCACCTCTTTAACGGTTCATCACTAAATTGAAACAGGCCTAGTTCATACTCTATATACTGCGGTAAAACTCGTCGCCTCACCGCAAATTCAGAGTATGCTCAAGGTCACTCCACTAACGTCCTACCAACTGACAGTCTATTTTCGAAGCCCGACCAGTCCACTTATTGACAATGGGACCCGGATGTAACCCGAGTGAGGACCACAGCAAGGCTACGCCAGTGTAGGCCGATAGCTCGAATATAGTGTCCCATACCACCATAATCGGCTCATGAGTCTGGTTGCTCAATGGTCACTACGGGGAGGTACATGGCCCCAGCGTAGGCCGACAGCTCGACCACGGTGTCCCATACCACCATGCCCGGGTCATGAGTCTTAGAGGATCGAGGTACCATGGTTAAAAGGGATTTCACTGGTAAGTTTGGTACCCTAGGTTCAAGCAGTAGCGTCCAAGCATGGTGAACATACATTAGACAGATCGGGCTACTTGATCAACTCGACTAGCTCGAGCGCACAACAAGTTAAACGATATGAAGCGCATAAGCACTTCGTGTGGCCAAACACTATCACCAACCGAAGTATGACTCGGGTTCGTCGAACACACCTCACGTGGCAAATGAATCCCAGCCAAGAATTCAATCCCGTTACCGATTGCCTGGACTATAATCATAGCCCCAATTACATTCAATTGCAGATAGTTAAAGCAGTAATGGATCAGATTCAAATCATACAATCAAAGCCTGATAATATCCGTTTAGGGATGCCAGGGCTGTTACACGCACTCGTTGCTCCACTCCCCCATCACCCATGACGGATCATACAACGTAAACATGAATTTAAACATATGCATTACATAGATAAAATCATACAATCAGTTGAGCATGTTATGAAGCACAACACAAGCATGAGTTTGTACATATTCAATTCCTAATCATTCAGCTATCCAAGGAAATCATACACATAGTTAAAGGAGTTGAGAATCATATCTCAACACCCTTATACATTACAATTTACTAACTACTACTCATTCAGACATTTCAACAAACACTTTAGACTACATACATCAACATACATGACATATGTTGATCACATAGGTATTAGGCCAAATCCTTTCACTAGGGAGTTACCCCAATCATAACACCCATACACCCACGACGGATAGTCATGGCAAGCAGGAATCCAAGTTCCATATTCATTCCGTCATTTCCACAAACACTTGGGCCACACATTTTAGCATATATAGTGTATATTGGCCGTGGCGTGATTTAGGGCAAATCCTTTTGTCAAAGGGGTATCGCCAATACAACAATCATAAATCCATGACAATTAGTCATGGCGAGCACGAATGAGAATTCTATACTCATTCGGTCATTTTCACAAACATTTAGAATGCACTATTTTAACACACATAGTGTATATTAGCAAAAACATGTATTAGGGTGAACCCTTTCGCCAAACAAGTATTTTACCCATATATAATATACTAATTCAGCAAATAATCATGGCAAACACATTTCCAAAATTTATACATATATGGTACTTTCTACAAATACCTAAAGTATTTAAAATTCCATATTCTTCATCTTTAATCGAAACGAAAATCAGACAACACTTTATACATATGCAATTGCATACAGATCATGAATCTATCATTATCTGACATTGAAAGTGTTGAAAACCATAACCTATACACCTAAAGTCCGCACCTTTTGTCGTAGAATCGTAACGGAGTCGATAGAATTGCTAAGCTTCTGTATACGGCAGTTTGGCAACCTATAGAACGAAATAGGTTAGTTATTTCATAACCTACAACCTATACAACCCCAAAACAGATTAGGGTTAGGGTTTCTTACCTATAAACGAAGTCGGAATCGCTGGGAAAGCGATGAGAATGAGGTTGTGCAGCTTGTGTAGTGGCAGGGAATAGCAGTTGGGAGATTCTCCCACTTCTCTCTCACTTTCTCTATCTTTTCTCTCTTCTCTCTCTAGGGTTTCTCTCAAATTCATATGGCTGTAATGAGAGAGGGTTCAAGGTCCTTATATAGTCTAAAAACTCACCGAAATAGACTCCAGGTCAAACTATACTTAGGTTATAACCAAAGCGGGTCAGTTTCAGCTCAACGGAGGACTTCTGGTGGGCCTTCTTGAGCCAAAGGTCGAACTTAAGCTCACCAATCTTGGATCCAGGTGGAGCTAAGTTTTCATTTCAGTGGGATTCCCAGATCACGCATGGCGGACCAGTTTCAGTTCAACGGTCAGCGAATCTCGATCGGAGATTTCGAGTAGATGGATATGTGTATGAAATTTCCCCTGATCCGAGGGTGTAATTTGGTCTGATTCTGATGGTCTGGTTGCTTAATACTGATCCGCAAGCAAGAGGTGCCAGATTACTATTTGAGATATTTTAATTTGAATTAATTTTACATTTCTCACACTCTTCACTCCAAGCTCAAGCGAATAGCGCTGGGATACTATCTGGGTTTGATTTTCGAGATGGTTGTCAAGCCCAGCAAGGCGGTCCTAATTTCTTAACTTCGTGTTAATCGGACTTCCGACGTGCGGTCCAGATCTGATACGGAGTTTCGAGATGCTCCCGAGAGCATCCGGGTAATAGAATTGATTTTAGATTTTAGGGTAACCTAGCGTCAATGATTCTACAAGTTTTGGGTCTTGCAGATCATATTTAAAGTGATTGGTGCTAATTTCACAGGTACTCTAGTTTAACACTGGCTAATTCTCGCCTAATTTCTAAAGGATTTAGTCTTGAGTAATTTCTATCTGAGGTGATACCTGGGCCTTTGTAGTTTGTATATAAAGTGATCCAAGTTATACTACTTAGCTAGTTTAAGATAGCGTCTAGGGTGAAAGTACTTAGAAAAACTGAAAGAACAAGGTGGTGAAGGGTGGGATTTGTGAAGGAAACGGGTTCAAAAGCGGTTTTAGACTTTGGGATTGAGTTCTGACAAGTTAATAAGGTGTTAGGAGCGACCCATCGCCTAAGGACGTCTAATTCCAGGTTGGAGAAAATCCGGGCTGTTACACATTGGCCCTTCGATGAGCCCTATGGGAGAAGAGAATGCTTCACTCAGGAGCAGTGAAGCAACTTAAAGAGGAGATCCAGTCAATGAAGGTATATGCATTTAAATTTATCTTGAATCTTATTTGGTCACTGTCGTGTCCCTTTTTGGGTCGTTGTTATGATTCAGTTATGGTTCGTTGTTACCATCCACCAGGGGTCGTGGTTGTCATACACACTGGGTCATGGATGAATCACGATCGAAGATTGATGACAACCACGATCTAGACAATGGGTCATGGATGAATCACGATTCAAGATTGATGATAACCATGATATAGACAATGGGTCGTGGTTTGTATGAAATGTGGATCGTTATTTTCATCCATAGTGGATCGTGATTTCATCCAATGTGGATCGTGATTTCATCCACACCCTCCCTGGATGTGAAGCACGATCCAATATCCACGATAACCACGATCCATTGTTCGTAATAACCCCGACCATTTTTTGGATCGTAGTTGTCATCCACAGTGGGTCGTGGTTCACAACCAGGAAGGGTCATGGTTGGATTCATTTGAAAAAGACATTCGATTTCATTTCTAATATATGATTTTATTACAGGAAAATGTCCTTTTGATGAGCCCTCTCAGAGGAGAGAATGCTTCGCTGCAGGAGCAGGTGAAGAAACTTGGAGAGGAGATCCAGGCAATAAAGGTATATGAAATTGAATCTGTTCCGAATCTTATTCGGTCGTTGTTGTATCCCTTTTTGGGTCATGGTTATTGTAAGTGTTATGATCTCATGCTCCTTTGGTTGTCAAATTTTGTGTGCCAAAACATCTATCGGTGTTCTGTACTTGTATGATCATTTATTGGAATTCAAGACACCTCAAGAAGCTACATGTTGAAGCCTCAAAAAGCTACATGTTGAAGCCTCAAGAAGCTACAATGTTGAAATTCAAAGAAACAACGCATGAAGTAGTTCTATGTTGATGAAGATCTCAAGCATGATATGGTTCAAGATCTCAAGCATGATATGGTTCAAGATCTCAAGCCTGATATAATTCAAATTATCTACA
Organism: Magnolia officinalis; assembly: GCA_021015155.1. Classification (NCBI taxonomy): domain Eukaryota; kingdom Viridiplantae; phylum Streptophyta; class Magnoliopsida; order Magnoliales; family Magnoliaceae; genus Magnolia; species Magnolia officinalis. Next base: position 46,089,111 of record JAJHSJ010000002.1, on the reverse strand, counting down.
TTCGTTGAATGGCTGAAGTTCAATGTCCATACGACATGGTTCAGGTTTGAATGACCTTAGGTTGACCCTTTAAGTAGGTCACTTTGGATACATTAATCAAATATTTATTTTACATAAGGTTGGTCTATTCTACGACCAGTCCTAGCTCTTGTTCGACCAGTCCTAGCATTGGTTCGACTAGTCCAAGAAATTCCACGACCAGTCCTAAGTAGTTGAAGATTTTTTCGGAATTTTTGGTACGCCCACGACCAGTCCTGGAGGTCCTTCGACCGGTCGTAGGTGTGGCTTCGACTCGTCCACGACCAGTCGTGGAGCTACGACTTAAAGTCCAGCAACGAAATCACTGGTCCTACGACCAGTCGTAGGAATCTACGACCAGTCGTAGGTGACCCACGACCAGTCGTAGGGTACTCACGACCAGTCGTAGAACGGCTTTTAAAGATCGCGCTTATTTTTTCAAAAATCTGTTAGAGCTACGACCAGTCGTAGGTTTCTAAGACCAGTCGTAGGAGCGGTTTCTGCTTCTATAAATTGAACACGAAATTCAGAGTTTTCATAACTTCAACGCTATTCAATTCAAGAAATTTTCAAGTGATCACTCTGAGATAAGTTTGTGTTTATTTTAAGCTAGATTGTGCTTATTTAATATTCCTTTTTGCTAGCTTATTTAATTTGATTTTGTTTCTATATTCCAATCTTATTTGAAAAGAGGAATTATCTTATTCCTTCTTCTTGGAATCAAAATCAAATTTAGCTACGCCCAATGAGTTAAATCTAAAATCAATTAGAATTTAGAACCTTATGAATGTGAGTATTGGAAATTGAACTTTGACATTCAAATCATCTACTCCGATTGGTTCTACCGGGCTGCTACGAAAAAGGAGAAATCCAGGTATTTTACAATTCTGTAAAATTCATTTACTTTTGGTTTTGTTTGAGGTTGAGCCAGAAAAATCTCATTGTATTGGTTGTCTGAGGAAAACCAGAAAACTCAGAAAAGAGGGGTTTTTGGATTGTGTAAGCCCAAGAGAAAAAGACACAATTGTAAAGGTTTTTGGTGAACCTGTGAAAACCTATTTGTTAGTGAACGCTAATATCCCCTGTGTGAGGATATTAGGAGTGGAGTAGCTTTTTGTGTGGCGGTTGGAAAACAGTTGGTGTACACACAAGCGAACCACTATAACTCTTTGACTTGTGGTTTGAATGCTTGCTTAATTTTCATATCTTTTATCATTCGATCTTGTGGAATGTACAAGTGGATGTGAATGTTGTAACTATTTACATTTCAAGCAAGTGTGGGGATTGTTGTAATAATTTAGATCTTACTTCTGCATTTAAATTCAATTCCTTGCTATTTCATTTACTTATATTAATATTGAGTCCTTGATCCAAAAGAGGTTCTAGAAATAAGGTTGTCCTACCATAAGCCCTTGTTGATTATGGTGTAAGGTTGTCCTTAGAACTGAATTTGCATCAATCTCTCGATATCTATTTATCAAGGTGATTTAAATTTAGCTTTGTGAATTGATTCAAGTTGTAAGGCTATTGGTTTATTTTATTTTCGCTGATTTTTATTTTAATTTAGCATAGTCCTATTCACCCCCCCCCCCTCTAGGACATATAGCTTGGCCTTTTCAAGTGGTATCAGAGCCTAATAGCTCATATTTGTTACTTTTTATTTGGATTTATTTCCTGAGCTAACGATCTAAGCTATATAAAAAGATGTCAAATTTTGATAGCCTTTCAGTTACTAGACCTCCTCCCTTTGATGGCTCCAACTATGCCTATTGGAAAGCCAGAATGAGGATCTTCCTCAAATCAACGGAAAGTCGAGGTGGCAAAAAATACATCTTAGTTATAGTAGATGATTATACAAGATTCACTTGGGTTTCATTCTTGAGAGACAAATCAGAAACCCTTGATGAAGTGAAAAAGATTATAAAACGGATTCAAACTGAAAAAAGTTCTCAAGTCAACAAGATCCGTAGTGATCATGGATCCGAATTCGAAAATAGCGGTTTTGAGAAATTCTGTAGCGATCAGGGAATATCGCATGAATTTTCTGCACCTAAAACTCCTCAACAAAATGGAATTGTCGAGAGGAAGAATAGAGTGCTTCAAGAAATGGGAAATGTTATGTTAAATAGCATGAAGCTCCCTAGAAATCTATGGGCTGAAGCAGTGAATACAGCCTGCTACATTATTAACTGTGTTTATATCTGTAAATCTAATAATAAAATGGCTTATGAAATGTGGTTTGAGAAAAAGCCTTCTGTCAAATATTTTCGAGTTTTTGGCAGTAAGTGTTATATTTTGCATGACCGTGAAAATTTGGGAAAATTCGACACTAAAAGTGATGAAGGGATCTTTTTAGGGTATTCTTTAAACAGTCGTGCATATTGTGTTCTGAACAACAGGACCGGTGTGATTCAAGAGTCAATAAATGTTGTGATTGACGATCTTTTGAATACACCTATTCCTAGTTCAGATAATGATGAAGTGCTTATACTTGAAAAACAAGAAACTTCACCAAGTGAACCTAATTCTGAATTTAGGACTCTTAAAGATCATCCAACTTCTCAAATACTTGGAAACCCTCTCACTGGTGTGTGCACTCGTAGACAATTAGAGGACATATGTAACTACGTATGCTTTACATCCCAGATTGAACCGGTTAACGTAAAAGAAGCACTTTCGGATGAAAACTGGATTCTTGCGATGCAAGAAGAGCTTAATCAGTTTGTCAGAAATGATGTTTGGTATCTTGTTCCTAGACCTAAAGATAAACATATTATTGGAACAAAATGGATTTTCAAAAACAAATATGATGAACTTGGAAATATCATTCGAAATAAAGCAAGACTAGTTGTACAGGGATATACGCAAATTGAAGGTATTGACTATAATGAGACATTTGCCCCTGTAGCTCGTCTTGAATCAATCAGACTTTTTATCTCCATTGCATGTTTTAGAAAGATTAAAATTTATCAAATGGATGTAAAGAGTGCCTTTCTGAATGGTGATTTACATGAGGAGGTATATGTTGAACAACCAACAGGGTTTGAAGATCCTAAATTTACTGATCATGTGTATCGTCTTAAGAAGGCTCTCTATGGTCTGAAACAAGCTCCTAGAGCATGGTACGAAAAACTGACTAAGTTTTTACTAAGTCATAATTTTCAGATGGGATGTGTTGATAAGACACTCTTTGTTAAGAAGTATAACGATGATATTCTAATGGTTCAAATATATGTTGACGATATTATTTATGGATCAACCTGTACTAATATGACTGTTGAGTTTGCAGATTTGATGAAGTCTAAATTCGAAATGAGCATGGTTGGTGAATTAAACTATTTCCTAGGGTTGCAAGTAAAACAACAACCTGATGGAATTTTTATCTCTCAAACCAAATATGCGCAGTGCTTAATCAAGAAATTTGGATTTGAGAAAGGTAAAAATTTTGATACTCCTATGAGTACAACTTTGAGACTCTCAAAAGACTCTGCAGGTAATGATGTGGATCCTAAATTGTATCGTAGTTTGATTGGTAGTTTACTTTATCTGATTGCTAGTAGACCAGATATAGCCTTGAGTGTTGGTATTTGTGCTCGTTATCAATCAAATCCTAAAGAATCTCACCTAACTGCTGTTAAGCGGATTATGCGATATGTCGCAAGTTCTACTAAACTAGGTCTCTGGTATCCACATGAGACTAATGTTCAATTAGCCGGGTATGCAGATGCTGACTGGGCTGGAAACATTGATGATAGGAAATCAACCAGTGGTGGTTGTTTCTACATTGGAAATTGTCTTGTTTCTTGGTTTAGTAAGAAGCAAAGTTCTATATCGCTATCAACAGCTGAGGCTGAATACATTGCTGCTGGAAATGCATGTACTCAACTTGTTTGGATGAAACGAATGTTGAGCGATTATGGAATTACTCAGGATTCTATGATTTTATTTTGTGATAATTCCAGTGCAATAAATATCTCTAAAAATCCAGTTCAGCATTCACGTACTAAGCATATTGATATTAGATTTCATTACATTCGTGAATTAGTGGAAGAAAAGGTAATATGTTTGGATTACATTCCAACCGAGACTCAACTTGCTGACATTTTCACTAAACCGCTCGACAAAAGCAGGTTTAATAAATTAAAGTTTGATCTCGGTATGTGCAATTTAAATTGAATTTGCATGATTTAGTGTATCATAATGTACATAAGTTTGATGATTTATTTGCTTAAATTTGAAATTTATTTGAAAAAAAAAAAATTGCAAATTTTGAGTCGTACTCGACCAGTCGTGAGTGTACACGACCGGTCGTGCTACGACCGGTCGAACACGTACACGACCGGTCGTGAAACTCGGGATTTCACTTTAATTTGGGGATTTTGACTCTTCTTCCTCATTTCTTTTTTCCCACCAACGGCTCTAGCTACGACCGGTCGAACCCACCTTCCTAGTTCTTCAAGGTTAGTGGTTCCTTTGCATTTTTATTATAGATTCTTGATATTAGCGTTTCAAATCACTTTCTTGTTGAATCTATTGGGTCGTTCATTGCAAGATTGGGGTTTTATCTTGAAAAATCTGATCTATTAAAACCTCATCTTTTCTATCTTGAATCTTGTTGTTTCATTGAAATCCTCCATTAAAAATGGATGCTAGAGGTAAAAAGAAAACTACTAGAGGTCACTCTTCTTCTAGATCAACTTCTATTGTACAACGTCATCTTCGGTCTCCCGAAAATGATCCTTCAAATGTTCGGGATTTGCGTATGCGAAACATTATTGTTGAGCGTCCTGTGAATGTTAATCACATTGCTTCATATGGTATCCCTCCTCTGTTGGAATCTGTGGGATGGGATAACATCTTGCATTGGGGTGGACCTGCATACCAGTCCATTGCCCAATCCATGTTTGCATGTATCTGTGATTTTTCTCTTGAGAATTTAATTTTTAAAGTTGATACTCAAGAAGGTTTGTTTGTAGTGGATCGACATTTGATTGCTGATATTATGGAAATACCTGTCAATGATGAGAGCATTCCAATTAATATTTTACATGACAGTCTCTCTGAATCTGAACGTAGAATGCTTACTAGAGATTTATGTAATTTGGATGTTCATTGGACTCATAAAGGTCATGCACTTCCCTCAAGATTTTTGTTACCCAGACACAGAGTACTACATAGGATTTTCATCTCTAATCTTTATCCTCGTGCTGGCAATAAAACCGAACTCACTGCTTTTATGGTTCGTGTTTTGCATTCTGTCATCTCTGGTGCAAAAATTTGTTTACCTTCCTTAATTTGTCATTCCATTATTCTGTCTCGTCAACATCCTGGACATAGTGATATACCCTTTGGTTATTTGTTGACTATGCTGGCAAATCATATGCTCGTTGCTATGCCTACTAGAGAAAAACCCATCCATCATCTCCCTTTTAATAATTCAAATCTTAACAAGATGACTTTAGAATTGGCTGATGGCCAAGTGGATGCTGGTGGCGGTGGTGCTGAAGCAAGAGATGCTGGTCAAGCTGGTGATCCTACTGAAGACGTGAATATGGATGATTTATTTGAAGAACTTGAGTCAGACTCGGCTGATGATCCTGATTTTCAGCCCTCTGATTTTGATGAGAGATTGAATTCCCTTCAAGAGCAAGTGGCTCAAATTCGTGTTACCCAAGATACGCAATTCTCTTATCTACGCAAATATATGAGGCGTATTGCTAAGGGTTTACACAAAATTGATCCTTCTAATCCTGCTCCATCCTCTGGTTCTGACTGAATGTTTTTCTAAGTCTGTAATATTTGTTTTTAACTTTACATACTCACTGACTTTTTGAATTATGCACTAAAGCTCTCTTGAATCTATATACTAACTGCTATATTCATTATTATTGCTGCCCTTCTTCCTTTGTCATTTTGTGACAAAAAGGGGGAGAAGTTTTGGGAGTTGTGCTCCTATTATCTATCACTCAGGGGGAGTTAAGTTTCTCAGGGGTACCTATTACTCAGGGGGAGTTAAGCTTCTCAGGGGTAGTTATGAGAATGATGCTAGTTATTTCTTATCATATATATCTGTGCATGCTTCTCTATTGTTAAACTTGTTGTGAATATGTAGTGAGAGTACTTCGTTTCAAATTGAAGTATTATTATTTGGGTGTTTTGTCACAAATTTTGACAAAGGGGGAGATTGTAAGTGTTATGATCTCATGCTCCTTTGGTTGTCAAATTTTGTGTGCCAAAACATCTATCGGTGTTCTGTACTTGTATGATCATTTATTGGAATTCAAGACACCTCAAGAAGCTACATGTTGAAGCCTCAAAAAGCTACATGTTGAAGCCTCAAAAAGCTACATGTTGAAGCCTCAAAAAGCTACATGTTGAAGCCTCAAAAAGCTACATGTTGAAGCCTCAAGAAGCTACAATGTTGAAATTCAAAGAAACAACGCATGAAGTAGTTCTATGTTGATGAAGATCTCAAGCATGATATGGTTCAAGATCTCAAGCATGATATGGTTCAAGATCTCAAGCCTGATATAATTCAAATTATCTACATTCGTTGAATGGTTGAAGTTCAATGTCCATACGACATGGTTCAGGTTTGAATGACCTTAGGTTGACCCTTTAAGTAGGTCACTTTGGATACATTAATCAAATATTTATTTTACATAAGGTTGGTCTATTCTACGACCAGTCCTAGCTCTTGTTCGACCAGTCCTAGCATTGGTTCGACTAGTCCAAGAAATTCCACGACCAGTCCTAAGTAGTTGAAGATTTTTTCGGAATTTTTGGTACGCCCACGACCAGTCCTGGAGGTCCTTCGACCGGTCGTAGGTGTGGCTTCGACTCGTCCACGACCAGTCGTGGAGCTACGACTTAAAGTCCAGCAACGAAATCACTGGTCCTACGACCAGTCGTAGGAATCTACGACCAGTCGTAGGTGACCCACGACCAGTCGTAGGGTACTCACGACCAGTCGTAGAACGGCTTTTAAAGATCGCGCTTATTTTTTCAAAAATCTGTTAGAGCTACGACCAGTCGTAGGTTTCTAAGACCAGTCGTAGGAGCGATTTCTGCTTCTATAAATTGAACACGAAATTCAGAGTTTTCATAACTTCAACGCTATTCAATTCAAGAAATTTTCAAGTGATCACTCTGAGATAAGTTTGTGTTTATTTTAAGCTAGATTGTGCTTATTTAATATTCCTTTTTGCTAGCTTACTTAATTTGATTTTGTTTCTATATTCCAATCTTATTTGAAAAGAGGAATTATCTTATTCCTTCTTCTTGGAATCAAAATCAAATTTAGCTACGCCCAATGAGTTAAATCTAAAATCAATTAGAATTTAGAACCTTATGAATGTGAGTATTGGAAATTGAACTTTGACATTCAAATCATCTACTCCGATTGGTTCTACCGGGCTGCTACGAAAAAGGAGAAATCCAGGTATTTTACAATTCTGTAAAATTCATTTACTTTTGGTTTTGTTTGAGGTTGAGCCAGAAAAATCTCATTGTATTGGTTGTCTGAGGAAAACCAGAAAACTCAGAAAAGAGGGGTTTTTGGATTGTGTAAGCCCAAGAGAAAAAGACACAATTGTAAAGGTTTTTGGTGAACCTGTGAAAACCTATTTGTTAGTGAACGCTAATATCCCCTGTGTGAGGATATTAGGAGTGGAGTAGCTTTTTGTGTGGCGGTTGGAAAACAGTTGGTGTACACACAAGCGAACCACTATAACTCTTTGACTTGTGGTTTGAATGCTTGCTTAATTTTCATATCTTTTATCATTCGATCTTGTGGAATGTACAAGTGGATGTGAATGTTGTAACTATTTACATTTCAAGCAAGTGTGGGGATTGTTGTAATAATTTAGATCTTACTTCTGCATTTAAATTCAATTCCTTGCTATTTCATTTACTTATATTAATATTGAGTCCTTGATCCAAAAGAGGTTCTAGAAATAAGGTTGTCCTACCATAAGCCCTTGTTGATTATGGTGTAAGGTTGTCCTTAGAACTGAATTTGCATCAATCTCTCGATATCTATTTATCAAGGTGATTTAAATTTAGCTTTGTGAATTGATTCAAGTTGTAAGGCTATTGGTTTATTTTATTTCCGCTGATTTTTATTTTAATTTGGCATAGTCCTATTCACCCCCCCTTCTAGGACATATAGCTTGGCCTTTTCAGTTATGATCTAGTAATGGATCATTGTTATCTTCCACTAGGGGTCGTGGTTGTCATACACACTGGGTCGTGACTGAATCACGACCCAAGGTAGATGAAAACCACGATCCAGACTAGGGTCGTGGTTTGTATGAATTGTGGATCATGATTATTGTTCATATTGGATCGTGATTTTCATCCACGGCCCAATTTGGTCGACAATCATGATAGTTTAATTCATTGAAAAAGACATTGAAATTCATAAATAATATATGATTTTATTACAAGACAATGTCCATTCAATGAGTCCTCTCAGAAGAGTGAATCCTTCATTGCGAGAACAAATGAACCAGCTTGGAGCGTAGATCCAAGCAATAAAGGTATATGAAATTGAAATTTGGTCATTGTTGTGTTCCACCAGGGGTCGTGGCTATTGTCAATATTGGATGGTTATTATCATGTGTAATTGGTTGTGGTTGTCATCCACAATGGGTCGTGGTTGATGCATGACCCAATGTGGATGAGAGAGGATATACATACAAAATATGTACATGATTTGCATTTGGTTTAATAGTTAACAAGTCACTATGAATGTAATGTCTTCTAATATACGATTTTATAACAGATCAACAGCTCAACCGTTGAGGTTGGGATGAGCTAGCTCACTAGTTTTGAAGATGGGTTGACCCATCTTAAATATGACAATGTTGCACTGTGGGAGCATATGAAGCAGCTACTAGAGGATTTCAATTCTACAAAGGTATATGAATTTTAATTTATCTTTGTCCTTATTTAGCTGTGTTATCTTCCACAATGGATCATGATTATCATCGATAATGGATTTTAGTTGTCATTGTTATGGGAAGATCCGAGCCCCTCATAATTCTGAGGCACCATGGCATTTTAATCCGATCAGTGGGATAACCGAATGCTCGGCCCAGATCAGTAGAACGGACGAAGTCCAATGAAGGCCTATATCTCCTACTGGTCGGAAACCTACCTACGGAATGGTCCGAATCTATTATATACTCCGAGGCGGAGGTGGACGCTCCTTGACCTGAACTTAGGAACTGCCATAAGCGGATGGGCGGTAATGTCCCTCGCAGATACGCACGATGCGCATATCATGTTACGTGATCCTTAGATTGCGTACGATATCTCCACAATCTGAAAATCTCCCTGATTGAGGGAAGCGGGCTGTAATTATCGGATCTAGACAATTCAATGGCTGGGGATAAATACACAAGGACGTCATTGCTACAGGTACACAACATCTTACATTCTCCCTCTATTCTTCCAACTTAGACCCCAATTCCCTTGACCAGACTTAGGCATCAGAGGGTCCCCCGGCCTAGCCAGAGTCTCCTTTGCTCACCTTTTGTGCAGGACCAGGGTCCATCCGAGGAGCGGAGGGTGTTTTAGATTTTGACATTAACATTTTTTTGCGTCGTCTGTGGCAATCTTATACAAAAGTCAGGTTCCTATTCTCGAGTATAATGACGAGAGGGAAGAAGAAAACAGTAGCTGCGGAACCAGAGCAAAACGAACAAACTCGTTCCTCATCACTACTTCATGCAGAATCGGCCCCGGGACCTTCCTAGCGTTCGCGCAACTGGGCAAACAAGTATCAAGCCATGCAGGGCAAGATACAAGCCTTGCGCAATGAAGTGAACAAGATGAAGCAGCAATAGGAGCCGCAGTTACCGGCTTAAGAAGATCCTGTCCCCGAACCAGTCGGCCCGGTCGTGGAAGCCTATTTCGTGCCAAGGAGTCTGAGGCCTGAGGCACCCCAGCATCCTCAGGTGCCCATATCAAGTCAACATCCTCTTTCGACCCAAATCCGACCCTCAACTCGGAACACCGCAACGCGAGCTCCGACTAATGCCTCGGTTACTTCAGCCCTGGTACCAACGAATCTTCGTCATCGGTTGGAACAAAGGAGGGGGAGGAGAAGTCCAGGGAGAGAGAACGTCCAAGAGACTGTGGCAGAAAAATAAAGATCCGTGGGAGAAGCGGTTCGAGGAGCTCAACAACAAGTTCTTAGCTCTGGAGAAAAAATACCAACCAACGTCAGTTCCCGCCCCCGTCCAGGCAATGATGGAAGAGACCTAACCTCCCTTCACCTCAGAAATCATGAACGAGGTGATGCCTTAGAGGTTTCGGATACCTCCCGTCATTCAATATTCTGGATCTGGGGACCCATCCGAGCACGGAGAAGCCTACCGCTCCTGGATGCAGATACAGACAGCGTCGGATGCAATGATGTGCCGAGGGTTCTCGATTACACTAACGGGACCCGCTAGGAGTTGGTACCGGCAACTCAAACTGTAACGCCCTGAAATTCGAGGGTCGAGTAGCAACTCAACTCTCGAGTTCCAGATCATCACTTATGCAACATAGATGATGAAGATTGAATGTTGTCTGCGTCAGCGCAGTAAACATGAGTGAGATTATGCCAAAACAGTAATTCATACTCCAGTTCAATTGTATAAAGGTAAGCGGAAGACTGAAATTGTATATATAAGGTGTGTAAGGAAACAAAACCATCATGAACTCCAAAGTATGAACACTAATTGAGTATCCATATACATGTATTGTTTCTAGATCAAAAGGTCAAAATACAACTAAAAGGTAGATCCTGAAATCCCCGCGATCTAGTCGGCCTAAGCAAAGCCGTCAGAGTACTGCATGTATGAGAACTCGTCCTGGTCCTCATCGTAGTCTGGCTTCGCCTCCTGAATCGACGTACCATCATACCTGAGACAGAGTCTGGTTGGTGTGTACAACAACGTCTCGTAACGTGGGAGTGAGTAGCTAACTCAGTGGAGCAATAAAGCATAGGTTAACATGTTATCAATTCAGTCAAACAGTAATTATAAAGCAGTACAATCAAACAATCCTAACTACTCTTATTAAATGCAAGTATGAAATGACATGATGAATGCCTTTGCCAAACCACCCTCAAGCGACACCATCTTACATTCGCGAATGCGTTCATCCCTCAGTGCTCCACATCTACCAAGCACATGCAGTGCGATGATGAGCATGGTTACCGAGTAATTATTAGTCTATTTCAAACAGTAGGATTGGAAAACTAAGGTACCTCCCTTGTATCATTCCCAAACATGATCCATTCTAGGGTCGTCAGTCCTAGTTAATCTCAAACGATGGTGTGTTTTCTAGGTCACTGCACAGGCTGTCAGGGCTGTTATGCACAAAGGTTACACCACTCCCCCATCACCTTTTTAACGGTTCATCACTATACAGATACAGGCCTAGTCCATACTTTATATACTGCGACAAGACTCGTCGCCTCACCGCAAATTCAGAGTATGCTCGAGGTCACTACAAAGGGCTCGTCACTAATCAGTGTAGGCCGACAGCTCGAATATAGTGTTCCATACCACCATAATCGGCTCACGAGTCTGGTTGTTCACTGGTCACTACGGGGAGGCACGTGGCCCCAACGTAGGCCGACAGCTCGACCACGGTGTCCCATACCACCATGCCCGGCTCATCAGTCGTAGCGGATCGAGGTACCATGGTTAACGAGATTCCACTGGTAAGTTTGGTACCCTAGGTTCAAGCAGTAGCGACCAAACATGGTGAACATACTTTAGACATCGGGTTACTTGATGAGCCTGACTAGCTCGAGCGCACAATCAACTGAACGACATGAAGTGCATAAACACTTCGTGTGGCCTAACCACTGTCGCCAACTGAAGTATGACTCGGGTGCGTCAAACACATCTTTTATGGCGACATGAATCTCAACCACGATCTCAAGTCTGGTACCGATTGTCTGGACTATAGACATAGTTCCAAACTCAATCAATCCTTACTCATAGCATGTGGTGTAAAGCATCATAAACAAAGTAATTTAAGCATATTAACAAGCATGTTATAAAGCATGTTATAAAACATGTTACAAAGCATGTTACAAAGCATATTATAAAGCACTATATAAATAGGATTACAAACACATATATGTCATAAGTAAGTGGTTAAAGTAAACAACCACATGGAGGAAATCATACATGTCTCTAAGGTAGTTGAGAATCCCATCTCAACACCTACCTAAGGCACTAACATCCAAGCACTTACTCTCGCAAGCATTTTCACAAACACTTAGAATACACTATTTCAACATACATGGTGTATGTTAGTAAAACATGTATTAGGGATATCCTCTCGCCAAACGAGTATTTTATCCATGTATAATATATTCATACAGCAAATAATCATGTCAGATACATCTTCAAAATTTATACGTATACGGTAGTTTCTAGAATACACAATTTCAACATACATAGTGTATATAAGCAAAACATGTATTTGGGCGAGTCCTTTCGCCAAACAAGTAATTTATCCACATATAATATATTTATACAACAAATAATCATGTCATACACATTTCCAAAATTTGTACGTATACGGTACTTTCTACAAATGCCTAGAGTATGTAGAATTCCATATTTTTTATCTTTAATCGAAACGGAAAACAGACAACACTTTCTACATGTGCAATTACATGCAGATCATGAATATATCATTATCTGGCATTGAAAGCATTGCAAACCGTAACGTATACACCTAAAGTCCTCACCTTATACCGTATAATCGCAACGGATCAGCTAGGTTTGCCAAGTTTCCGTATTTGGTAGTTTGGTAGCCTAAAGAATGAAATAGGTTAGCTATTTCATAACCTACAACCAACACACCCCAAAACAGATTTAGGTTTAGGGTTTCTTACCTCAAAACGAAGTCGGTATCACCGAGAAAGCGACAAGAAAGGGGTGGTGCAGCTTGTGTAGTGGCAGGAAACAATAGCAGCGAGATTCTCCCACAACTCTCTAGCTTTCTCTCTCTTTTTCTCTCTTCTTACTTAGGGTTTTTCTCAAATTCGTATGGCTGTGAGAGAGAGTGTTCTAAGGTCCTTATATAGCCTAAAAACTCTCTGAAATAGACTTAAGGTAAAGGTATACTTGGGTTATAACCAAAGTGGTACTTTACCAGCTCAACGGAGCACTTCTGGCGGACCTCCTTGAGCCAAAAGTTGGACTTAAGCTCACCAACCTTGGATCTAGGTGAAGTTAAGTTTTCATTCCAGTAGGTTTTCCAGATCACGCGTGGCGGACCAGTTTCAGTTCAACGGTCAGCGGGTTTCGATCAGAAATTCCAAGTACATGTAAATGTTTATGAAATTTTTCCTGATCCGAGGGTGTATTTGGGTCAGATTCTGACGGTCTGGTAGATTACAAAATGTTCACAAGCGACACGTGCCAGATCACTATTCAAGATATTTATTTTGTAAAGAAAACAAGTGTTTTCACACTCTCTCGCTCCGGACTCGAGCGAGCAGCCGCGGGATACTGTCTGGGTTTGATTTCCGAGATGGTTGTCAAGCCCAGCGAGGCGGACCTAATTCCTTAACTTCGTATTATTCGGACTTCCGATGTACGATCCAGACCTGATAAGGAGTTTCAGTGTGCTCCTGAGAGCAGTCAGGTAATGAGTTTGATCCTAGACTTTAGGGTAACCTAGCGTCAATGATTCTACAAGTTTTGGGCCTTCCAGATCGTATTTAAAGCGATTCAAATGGATTTCATGGCTAATCTAGTTTAACACTTAGCTAACTTTGTCAAATTTCTAAAGGATTTAATCCTAAGTGATTTCTGGTCAAGGTGGTACACAAGCCATTGTATGGAAATTTTCGAGTCGTTACACAAACCAAACTCTGTCAGCTCCTTCGTAGAGTTGAGCGAACTATTCCTAACCCAGTTCATCAGCGGTAAGAGAAGTCGAAAGCCCAACACTCACCTGTTTACTATCAAGCAGGGGCTGAAGGAGTCGCTGAAGGATTACATCGCTCGCTTTAACGAGGAAGCGTTACTAGTGGAAGACTATAATGACAAAATGGCCCTCGCCGCAATGTTCAGTGGCTTGAAAGAAGGCAAATTCACCTTCTCTATCGGAAAGAATCCACCAAAGACACTGGCCGAACCTCTAGCCAGAGCTCAGAAGTATACCAACGCGGAGGAATTCACCAATGACCGTAAATGTTTCGAAGTGACCGAGCTGAATGGTAAGGGAAAGAGGCCCCGGAACGAGGAATCTCATACGTCTAACAGAGGGATCTATGAATGCACCTCTCGCGATCGTCGCCCGAGCAGGAGACCAGAGGAAAAATTTCGCTCCTACACCCCCCTTAACACATCCGCCAAATAGATCCTACTGCACATCCGAGGAGATAAGTTATTGAACTGGCCTGTCTGCATGAGAGCCGATCCAGATCATCGAGACAAACGCAAGTACTGCCGCTTCCATCGTGACCACGGCCACAACCCGGATGATTGTGTTGACCTTAAGGATGAGATTGAAACTCTCATTCGGAAAGGGCACCTGCGTCGATACACAAATTAAGGAAAAGCCCCTTGGAGAGAGGAAAGGGAGCGGAAGCAGCAAAATAAGGTCGCGGAAGAGCCCACCGAAATCCGCACTATCTTCGAGGGTTCGTTTAGGGGGAGATTCGAATAGGTCACAAAAGACTCACTTCGGGAAGTCTGAGACAGAACACTACGTCCATTTGACCGAACGACACAGTAAGGAACTTCGAGTCAGTCGGTGCACTCTGACTTTCACGGAAGAAGATGAGCGCGGGATTCAACACCTACACGATGACGCCTTAGTAGTCACCATGACTATAATGAATCATAAAGTATACCTTATCTTAGTCGACACCGGGAGTTCGGCTGATGTACTCTAATCTGAGGCTTTTGAAAGAATGGGGATTCTGGGGTCTCATCTCAGACTTGTGCAGACCCCTTTGCACGGCTTCGCCGGAGAAAGGGTGATTTTCGAAGGAGCTATTTCCCTCCCATTAACTACGGAGGACAGCATCAAGTCACACTTATGGTGGACTTCTTAGTTGTCAATGTGTCATCCGTAGACAAAGTTATCCTAGGCAGACCTTCTCTCAATACAATGAGAGTGGTCGTTTCTACTTACCACCTGATGATGAAATTCCCCGCTGAAGGCGGGATAGGTTACCTCCGAGGTGATCAGCGAAGAAGCTTGGAGATGTTATGCGGTGGCAGTAAAGAAGGGGTCAGTTAAGCAGGTGCTTTTCATCAACGTCCTAGACCCCAGAGGGCCTGTGGAGTGCTCGTCCGTGGAAGACCTAGAGAAAGTGCCGCTTGATGAAGCTGATCCGAGCAGAACTATTCAACTCGGGACGTCACTGAATCCTGAACAACGACACGAAATCCTAGTGTTCCTGCAACAGCACAGAGACGTTTTTGCATGGTCTCACTAAGATATGCCCAGGATTTCCTCGGAAGTCATGGTTCATAGGCTAAATGTGGATTCAGATCATAAACCCATTAAGCAGAAAAGAAGGTCGTTCGATGTAGAGCGGTATGAGGCAATTGCTGACGAGGTCTTCATCCTGCTCAACGTAGGATTTATAGAAGAAGTGCATTATCCCGATTAGATAACAAATGTAGTCCTCGTAAAGAAAGCCAATGGGAAATGGCGGTCTGCATAGATTTCTCGGATCTGACCAAAGCTTGCCCGAAAGATAGTTTCCCGCTGCCTCGGATCGATCAGCTGGTTGACAGCACAGCGGGGCATGAGTTACTCTCTTTCCTAGATGCCTATTCCAGATATAATCAGATCGCGATGCATCCCCCAGACAGGCAGAAGACTACCTTTGTCACAACAAGGGGCTCTATTGTTACCGGGTCACGCCATTTGGCCTGAAAAACGCTGGGGCTACGTATCAAAAGCTAGTAAACCAGATGTTCTCCAAACAGATCGGACGCACAATGGAAGTATATGTCAATGACATGCTACTAAAAAGTATCAAAGCAGCCGATCATCTGACGGATCTTGGAGAAACGTTTGCTGTCCTCCGAGAATATCAGATGAAGCTGAACCCAACAAAGTGCGTTTTCAGAGTCAGCTTGGGAAAATTCCTCGGCTTCCAGGTCAGTCAGAGGGGTATTGAGGTGAACCTAGATAAAATTAGGGCGCTCCTCGACATGAGTTCGCCTCGAACCGTCAAGGATATACAATGCCTCGCGGGTCGAGTCGCAGTGCTCAGACGCTTCATTTCCAGAGCGACGGATAAGTGCCTCCCCTTCTTCCAACAACTAAAGGGTCATAAGAATGCAGAATGGATGCCAGAGTGCGAGTAAGCCTTCCAGCAGCTGAAACAATACTTGGGTTCACCCCCTCTACTGTCCAAACCTGAAGAAGCCGAGTCCTTATTCCTCTACCTCGCAGTCTCAGCCAAGGCTGTCAGCTTGACTCTGATTAGGGAGGTTGGAGGCAAGCAACACCCTATTTATTACGTGAGCAAAGCTTTGGTACCAGCAGAAACAAGATATTCACCCATGGAAATGCTGGCACTTAGCCTCATTATTTCAGCTCGAAGGTTAGACCCATACTTCCAAGCTCACTCAGTAATTGTGTTAACCGATTCCCCTCTCAGGCAAGTTCTCCAGAGGCCCGAGGTGTTAGGTCGGGTAACTAAGTGGGTCATCGAGCTCGGTGAGTTCGATATTCAGTTTCGTCCAAGGACGACAATCAAAGGGCAGGCTGTAGCCGACTTCATCGCCGAATTCACTTCGAGCGCCGAAAAGATCGGTGCCGAAGTTGAAGTAAGTTTGCCCGCTCCTCCGAGCAATCAAAAAGCAATATTAGATCCAGGATGGGTTCTCTATGTGGACGGGTCATCCAATGTCAAAGGGGCCGGGGCCGGGATCGTCTTGACCGCACCCGACTCCACAACCATTCAATACGCAATCAGATTGGGATTCAGAGCCTCAAACAATGAGGCGGAATATGAAGCTTTGTTAGCCGGACTCAGACTGACAGCAAGTTTAGGCGTCCAATCTCTTCGAGTCCGATGCGACTCTCAGCTGGTAGTAAATCACATCTATGTCGAGTACGATGCTAAGGAAACAAGGATGATGGCCTATCTTGATAAGGTGAAGAAATTGATCGAGAAATTTTAGAACTGCACGATCCATAAAATCCCGAGGATAGAAAACTCATGGGCCGACGCCCTAGCGCGACTCGCCTCAGCTGTGGAGGGGAAGATCCCAGAATCATCTCCGTCGAATTTCTGGAATAACTAAGCATCAACAAAAAAGAGAAAGATGTTAATCCAGTTCAAGCGAGTCCGAGCTGGATGGATCCGATCCTTAATTATCTTGTGACAAGAGAGGTTCCCTCGGACAGGCTGGAAGCCAAGCGGCTCAGAGTCCGAGCAGCTCGATACATCGTCCTAGATGGTATCTTGTACAAGAAGGGATATTCTCAGCCATACCTCAGGTGTCTCCGAGTCGATGACGAGGAATACGTAATACGAGAGATTCATGAAGGAATCTGCGGAAATCATTCCGGCAGTCGGGCCTTGGCCCTGAAAATACTCAGACAAGGGTACTTCTGGCCAACTATCAAGGAGGATTCCAAAGATTACGTCCGGAAATGAGATAAATGCCAGTGATTTGTGGTCGTACCGAGGCAACCGGTAGAAGAAATGACCCCTATGAGCAGCCCTTGGCCATTCGCTCAATGGGGAATCGACATTATTGGCCCTCTACCCACTGGGAAAGGAAAGGTCAAATTAGCCATTGTTGCTGTGGATTACTTCACCAAATGGGCTGATGTTAAACTGGTCGCCAAAATTACAGAGCAGAAGGTGATCAACTTCGTCTGGAAAAACATCATTTGTTGGTTCAGGATTCCGCGAACCATCGTATCAGACAATGGCCGACAGTTCGATAACGACAAATTTTGAAACATATTCAGAGGACTCGGCATCACGAATGCATACTCTTCTCCCCGACATCCCCAGTCGAATAGACAAGTAGAGGCAGTCAACAAGGTCATCAAACATCATCTCAAGACAAAACTGGAAAAGGCAAAAGGAAGTTGGGCAGAAGAACTTCCGTTTGTTCTCTTGGCCTATGGGACCACAGCTCAGTCCTCAACAGGAGAAACTCCAATCTCACTCTCCTATGGTTCGGAGGCAATGGTGCCAGTAGAGATTGGTCTTCCTACGGCCCCGTCGCTAGCTTCAAGGAAAAACAGAATTTCGAGCAGATTGCCGCAAACTTAGATTTGATTGAAGAAACTAGAGATATCTTGAAGCTCAGGATCGCTGCTCGGCATCAACAAGTGGCACGGTTCTACAATTCGAAAGTCAAGGCTAGGTGATTCCGATCAGGGGACTTGGTCCTTCGTCGAGTGTTCCAGAATACCGCCGAGCCAGGGGCTGTTACACTCGGACCAAACTGGGAAGGGCCTTATCTGGTCGTTCGATCAACCAAGCCAGGCTCCTACCACCTAGAAGACCTCGAAGGTTGCCAGCTCCCCCATCCCTGGAATGCCGAGCATCTGAAAGTGTAACGACCTGAAAATTTCCGTACATTGGGCCGAGTACCACCTCGACCAGAAATCACATAGGATTAAATCCTTTAGAAATTTAACAAAGTTAACTAAGTACTAAACTCGGTAAATCATGAAATCCGTTGGGATCGCTTTAAATACGATCTGCAAGACCCAAAACTTGCAGAATTGGTGACTCTAGGTTACCCTAAAGTCTAGAGCCAAACTCATTACCCGTCTGCTCTCGGGACTGAAACGAAACTTCGTATGAGGTCTAAATCGCACATCGGGAGTCCGATTAACACGAAGCTAAGGAACCAGGACCGCCCCACTGGGCTTGACAATCATCTCAAAAATCAGATGATTCCGATGTCCCACGGCCATTATTTTCACTCCGGAGCGAGGGAGTGTGAAAAACACTATTTCCATCCAAGATAAAATATCTGGAATAGTGATCTGGCACCTTTCGGTTGCGCGTCAGTATTAAGCAACCTGACCGTCGGAATCAGACCAAATTACACCCTCGGATTAAGAAAAATTTCAGGAACATTTACATGTACTCAGAAATTCCGATCGTGGCCCACGGACCGTTGAACTGAAAGTGGTCCGCCACGTGCGATCTGGGAATCCGATCGAGCCGAAAACGTAATCCCACGTGGATCCGCAGTGGGTGAGCTTAAGTCTGACGTTTGGCTCAAAGAGGGCCACCAGAACACCCCTTTTGAGCTTGGAAATTGGCGAAATGCCTATGTAAGCAGTTGCCCTTGAACCTGAGTCTATTTTGGGATGGTTTGTGGCTATAAAAGGGGCTTAGAACAGCCCCTCTCACAGCCATACGAATTTGGGTTAAAACCCTAAGAGAGAAAGAGAGAAAAGAGAGAGAACTTGTGGAGATCGAAGCCGATCTTCCTCCTGCTGCTTCCACCTCTCCCACGGCCTACACCGCGCTATTCCAAGGGGTTTCCCGGCGGTTTCCACCCCATTTGAAGGTAAGAAACCCTAACCCTAGGTCTGATTTGAGCCTAATTAGTGATAGGTTAAGGAAAGACTAATCGAATGCGATCTTTAGGCTAAGAAACTCCCGTATACGGAAGCACCAACCTTCTTGCTGATTCGTTGGAATTCCAAGGGCTGAGGTGAGGACTTTAAGCGTATAAGTTACGGTTTTCAACGCTTTCAATGGCAGATAATGATAGATTCATGATCTGCATGCAAATGCACATGTACAAAGTGCTTTCCGTTTCCTGTTTCGATTAGCGATAAAGATTATGGAATTTTACATACTCTTGATATACGTAGAAATACCGTATACGTATTTTTGTTGAGAAAATGTTTGACATGTTTATTTAATGTTTGATTATATCATGTGTGGATAAAATACTAGTTTGGCGAAAGAGATCGCAAAAATATATGTTCATGTGTAAATGCCATGTATGTCGAAATTGCGTATTCTAGAAATCCCGCATGCGTGCGGCTTTTGGATATGTAATTGTAATGATTATTTGTTGTATGAATACGATATACGCGGGAAAAATACTCCCGGGGCTTAGGGACAGCCCAATCACGAACTTGCCTAACATACGTCGTGTATGTTGGAAACGTGTATTCTAAGTGTTTGTGTATGTGCATGTAGGTGTACATGTGCATGTACTAGTGCCTTAGATAGGCGCTGATATGGATTCTCCAACTCCCTTAGAGACATGTAGGATCCCCTCCATGCGGTGGTTCACCGCAACCACTTAATTGTAGTGCACACACAATTCTATCCCTATGGGGATAGTGCTTCAGTACATGCATTACAATATGCTTTGTAACATGCTTCTCAACATGCTTTGTAACATGCTTTACTTCATGTCTTACTTTATGCTTTATAACATGCCGACTAACATGCTTGTATTGCTTGTTTACCATGCTTTACTTCACATGCTAGCGATGAAAACTGTTTGAGTTTGGGACTATGTTTATAGTCCAAACACTCGGTACCAGACTTGTGATTGTGGCTGAGCTTCATGTCGCCACAAAGGACGGGTCCGGCGAACCCGAGTCGTACTTCGGTTGGCGATAGTGGTTGGCCACGCGGAGTGCTTTTGCGCTCCATATCGCTCAACTTGTGGTGCGCTCGAGCTAGTCAGGCTCGCCACTTGAACCGAAGTGTAGTTGTGTGTTCACCTTGTTTGGTCGCTACTGCTTGAACCTAAGGTACCAAACTTACCAGTGGTGATTCCTGTTTAACCATGGTACCTAGATCCGCTAAGACGCATGAGCCGGGCATGGTGGTATGGGACACCGTGGTCGAGCTGTCGGCCTATGCTGGGGCCATGTGCCTCCCCGTAGTGACCATTGCGCAACTATCTCGTGAGCCGAATAAGGTGGTATGGGACACTGTATTCGAGCTGTCGATACTTCGGCGAGAGCCGAGTACGGTGAGATTTGTGCTCGCGCTGACGGGCGACGAGTCCTCCGTGGTATCATCGAGTGTACTTTAAGTATCTGTGATTGGCCACGAGCCTTTCACAGTAACTAGAGTGTGAGTTGAGCCGAGTACGGTGAGACCTGTACTTGAGCTGACGGCTAGTGATTGAGCCGAGTACGGTGAGACCTGTACTCGAGCTGACGGCCAGCAATTGAGCCGCATACGGTGAGATTGTATCCGCGCTGACGGGTGACGAACCTGTTGCGATGCCATCACTAAGCTTCTCAAACCATAACATCGTATGAGAATAACTAGGATTGACGACCCTAGAATGGATCATGTTGGGAATGATACAAGGGAGGTACCTTAGTTTCCCAATACTGCTGATTGAAATGGACTAATAATAACTTGGCAATCACGAGCATCATCGCACCGCATGTGCTTTGTAGATGTGGCGCACTGAGGGAGTTAAGCATTCGCGAACGTAAGATGATGTCGCTTGAGGGTGGTTTGGCAAGGGCATACAGCATCATGTCATATCATTTTTGCATTTAACAAGAGTAGTTAGAAATGCTTGATTTGTACTGCTTTATCATTACTGCTTGGTTGATTTGATAATATGTTAACTTATGCATTATTGTTCCACTGAGTTAGCTACTCACTCCCACGTTACGGGACGGTGTTGTACACACCAACCAGACTCTGTTGCAGGGTTAGAGGGCGCCTTGGTTCAGGAGCCAGAGCCCGACGTTGATGAGGACCAGGAGGAGTTCTCTTTCATGCAGTATTCTGACGGCTACGCCTAGGCCGGCTGCATCGCGGGACTTTTGGGGCCTCTTTTGAGGATGTATTTTGGTTTTTTTTTTAATTTACATGTATATTGGTGCTCAACTAGTACTCATACTCTGAAGTTCAGAAAATTTTGTTACTTTACATACTTGTATATAAAATTTCAGTCTTCCGCTGTTTTTAAATGCAATTGAACTGGAGTATGAATTACTGTTTTGGTTTAATCTCATTCATGTTTATTGCGCTAACTCAGACAACATTTAACCGACATTGTGTATGTTGCATAAGTGATGCGTTGGAACTCGGGAGTTGAGTTCATACTCGACCCCCGAATTTCAGGGCGTTACAGAAAGTTTATTATTCATGATGGGAGAGCCTCTAAGGCTCTCAATAAATGTACGTCTCTGAACGACAAGCCTTTAAGGCCCTTAATAAAATTCGCCTCTTCTCATCCACATAAATGGGTTCTCGACTAAGGAAAAGTTACCTCTCATATGCAGGGGAGGACTTAACGGATTAGTCCTTTAAAGAGGGGTCAATACGTTATCCCACAAAGCTCTACATGGTATCCTCTAAACTAGGGGAAAAGCCTAAGCGCTGACTCGACTCCCTTAACATAGTAGTCGGTTCACGAATTAACAGGTAGAATGGAAGGGTCTCGCCAATTGCGGGATGAGCCGACCCCTTGGGGGCCCGAACTCAATAATCGAACCATAAAAGCTTAATGGTAAGATGGTGTTAGAAAAAGCCAGCTCGCCGAAAGGTAAGGTCAGTTCAGGTTACGCCGCCAACGAAATTAACCCCTCATTTTGACAATCAAATAGTCTTCAAACATCATCCAATAAGAGATCAACTACGGATTAACATTTAAAAAAAAATGTATTATCATCCATACGCCCTCCAAAAGGGTAAAAAATCATCATCAAGGATACCAACCGATTTTTTTTTTCAAGGGAAAGGAATGACAAATCTACACTATGCAGGGGGCAGAGGAGCTTGAGTGTCTGGGGCTTGATCCGGGCGGACTTCATCTACAGGCGACCCGTCAGCTTCTTCAAGTAGTATTGAGTCGAGGTTAAGGTCCGGGTACAAACCCAGGACCGCCTCAATGCAATCATCATAGCCACAGCCATAGAACTTGGCTGCCTCTGCATCCCTCTCCTTTGACGTTTTGAATACTTCTACCGCTGCATCTGCCGCATCAGCAATAGCCTCAGCAAGAGAAGCTTTGTCCTCAGCCTGTTGGGCTTCCCTCGCTTGTACGACAACCCGAGCCTGTTCTTCCGCCACCTCCGCCTTAACTCGCTCCAAGGTCCCACTTAGTCAAACGTTCTCATGGGCCAGTGAGTCCGCATGAGCCCTAGCCCGGGTCAGCTCAGCTGTAACAGCGTCACAACGAGCCCTGAAGTCCTCCACCATCCCCTGCAACTGCAAATCCTTAGCTTCGAGGCCAGTAACAGTCTCCTGCAGATGAAGCTCCCTGGCCTTCCCTTCCTCAACTTGCTGACGTAATTCGCCCTGCTCCTGTTGGAAGAGAGCCGCCTCGTCCCGCAGGACTCCCACCTCAGTTCAGAGCGCCTCCACTTCAGCGTCAATCTTTCGGCGCTCACGCACTCTCTCCCAGGCCAGGAGGATCCTTGGAACAGACTAAGTAATGACAAAAGCAAGTGAATAAGGATGCATGATGACAGAGAATAAATGACAGAGATTGAAAGATACCTTGTAAAAAATTGTTGCTAGATCTCCCAAGAAAGTGTCGTCCGGCTTAGAAAGGAGATCGGCAATCTCTTCTTCCCGGGCGTGTTTTGCCGCCCACTGAGCCAAACAGGACATGTGAAAGCCCAGCTCATACCTCGCCTCGCTTATCCCCACATGCCCCAAGCCTCCTTCCTCTGTGGCCCCAGTCCGGCTACAGGCGGAGGCCTGGGCCTCGACCCCAAGATCGTTCCCAACCTCGGGATGAGTAATCATGGTGTCAGCCATCCGAACAGCCTCCTCCCGCTCAGACGACGAAGGGATCTTAATGCAAGGGGTTGATAGGTGGATTCTGTTGACAGAGGGAACGATGTTGGGCGGGAAGGAAGTTGCGATCGGTGGGGCGGAAGCAATGAGTGCTGAAGCTTGGACCACAACAGGCGCAGTAATCGGGGCTATCACAACCGAATTAGGGGTTGCGGTCGTGACCGCAGCTGTAGTCGCAGTCATAGCCGCAATTGTAGTCACAGTCGCGGCCTCGGCTATAAATGGAGTCAAAGCCGTAATACCTGAACCCAAAGGACCTTCACGAGGAGTAATTCGCCTTCTCCGAACGGTTGTCTTCGTCCGGGTCACAGGCCTCAACAACTCCTCAACGGTCAGAGCCACCCTCTTCTTCAGGGAAACGGTCACCTCGGCCATGCCTGCATAAAGAACGACAAATCAGTGGCTACGCAAGCAAGCCTAATTCGTCCGAAGGAGTAGGAGAACTTACTAAAAGACGTCGGAAGAGGTAGAGATGCGCACAGCCCTGACCAATGAAGGTTGGTGGCAGTGATCAAATCTGACCAGGAGCGAAGTTCTCCCGATCATGCTCTAGCCTTAACAACACAATTTTTCTAAGCCGAGTCAAGGAGAGGTGTACCCCTTGAAAAATCTACAAAAAGAATAAAGGTCCCAGTCTAGCCGAAGTAATCAAGGAAAATAGAAAGAGGAAGGGAATTAATTGGTCCGACCTGGTTTTGTAAATTGAGTTAGAACTCGAATCGACAGAGTCCCGACTTCGGCCATAGGCGCCTCCCATTCTCCCGCAGCCCAGAACCAATTATTCTTTCAATCTTTGTTGGAGGACGGAATATTCATAACCAGCCCTGACCCCTTGCTGCCTTGGGTCACAAAGTAGTACCATGGTTCATTGCTGCCGTGCTTGACCAGATACAGGCTCATCAACTCCGCTCAGGTAAGATCTGAATTCCCAACTTGCCTCTAGATAATGAAGGCTGAAATAAGCACCCTCCAAGCATTGGGGGTCAATTGCCCGGGAGCTAAGCCCAAGTAGGCCGTCATAGTCCGAATGAAAGGTTGTAAAGGAAGTCGGACCCCGTATTGCAGTGCGCAAAGAAAAATAGCGACTTCTCCCTCAGCAGGCGCGCCAGCAGTTTCGAGGGGCCCAGGGGCTCTGATCCGCACGGAGGCCAGGATTTGAAACTCTGTGCGGATCCATTCTATTTGAGACTCCGACAGTACAGAGCCTCTAGGGACTGCCTCCGAGGCCCTCCCGCTTGCTGGCATCTCAGGGGCCTCCGTGGTTGTGGTCTGGAGGGTTTGGACAAATTTCCTTCTACCAGCTCCCTAAGTCTGAGCACCAGCTGCCTTCCGCTTCTGAGGCAGAGTATGTAAAGGCACAGCTTCAAAGGGACCTTCAGAGGCCCCTCCCCCGTTGCCGGAACTCTCTAACTCGGGGTCATCACCGTAGTCCCGCATGGTCTCAAGGTCGGACGACATCTTAAGAAAAGAGAAATGCAAAGGGGCACGA
This sequence comes from Magnolia officinalis, assembly GCA_021015155.1. Lineage (NCBI taxonomy): Eukaryota > Viridiplantae > Streptophyta > Magnoliopsida > Magnoliales > Magnoliaceae > Magnolia > Magnolia officinalis. The sequence goes on along the minus strand of JAJHSJ010000002.1, from coordinate 46,063,822 downwards.
GATGACTCACCGGACGGTCACCGGGAATCGTTTTTGCTGGAAATATCTAATTGGCCGGAATCGCCTTCACCGGAAATCGCCTCCTCCGGTATCTGCTCAAACAAAGCCAAAAGCAATGGACCGAAATCTTCAAACGAGGGTTTATATACCCCACTGAATCTTTGTATTAATGACCAGCAATGATGACCGCCGTCGAATCATCGCTAGCCGACCTCAGAGCTGACGTGGCCCCATTCCATTGGCCCGAAGTCTGTCGGGCAGTACGCCCATGAGATCAAGCGGCGAGCTATGGATAAACGAAACGACGCCCGAATAAGGAAAAGTTCCGTCCAAGGCACTACCCCGGGTGCACGTGGCAATAGCCCATAAGCGGAGGATGATTCGAAATCTTAACCGTAGCCACGCGTCCGCGGCACATAGACACGTAGGCGGGAAACTTTTGAAATGAAATATAGCATGCTTGTGAGCAGGCAAAACACTTGATCTCCCGTATACTTACTCTCCGAGCCCTTAGCAGACCTCAAAGAGTAGGGGGCTTCTGTTATGGGAAGATCTGAGCCCCTCATAATTCTGAGGCACGATGACATGTTAATCCGATCAGAGAGATAATCGACCGCTCGGCCCAGATCAGTAGAACGGACGAAGTCCAACGAAGGCCTATATCTCCTACCGGTCGGAAACCTACCTACAAAATGGTCTGAATCTACTGTATACTCTGAGGCGGAGGCGGACACTCCTTGAGTTGAACTTAGGAACTGTCATAAGAGGACAGGCGGTAATGTCGCTCGTAAATACGCACGATGCGAGTATCGTGTTACATGATCTTTGGATTGCGTATGGTATCTCCACGATCTGAAAATCTCCCTGATTGAGGGAAGCAAGCCGTGATTATCGGATCCAGACAATTCAATGGCTGTGGATAAATACACGAGGACGCCATTGCTACAGGTACGCAACATCTTGCACTCTCCCTCTATTCTTCCAATTTAGACCCCGATTCCCTTGACCTGACTTAAGCATCGGAGGGTCCCTCGGCCTAGCAAGGGTCTCCTTTGCTCACCTTTTGTGCAGGACCAGGGTCCATCCGAGGAGCGGAGGGTGTTCCAGATTTTGACATCAACATTTTTTGGCGCCGTCAGCCATCTGAACGGCGTCCTCCCGCTCAAACGACGAAGGGATCGCAATGCAAGGGGTTGATAGGTGGATTCTGCTGACGGAGGGAGCGACGTTTGGCGGGAAGGAAGTTGGGATCGCTGGGGCCGAAGCAATGAGTGTTAAAGCTTGGACTACAGCAGGCGCAGTAATCGGGGCTATCACAACCGAAACAGGGACTACGGTCGTGAACGTAGCTGTAGTCGCAGTCATAGCCGCGATTGTAGTAGCAGTTGCGGCCTCGTCTATAACTGGAGTCAAAGCCGCAATACCTGAACCCGAAGGACCTTCACGAGGAGTAATTCGCCTTCTCCGAACGGTTGTCTTCGTCCGGGTCACGGGCCTCAACAACTCCTCCGCGGTCAGAGCCACCCTCTTCTTCTAGGAACCGGATGCCTCGGCCATGCCTTCATAAAGAACGACAAATCAGTGGCTACGCATGCAAGCCTAATTCGTCCGAAGGAGCAGGAGAACTTACTAAAAGACGTCGGAAGAGGTTGAGATGCGCACAGCACTGACCAATGAAGGTTGGTGGCAGTGATCAAATCCGACCAGGAACGAAGTTCTCTCAATCGTGCTCTAGCCTTGGCAACACGATTCTTCTGAGCCGAGTCAAGGAGAGGTGTACCCCTTGAAAAATCTATAAAAAGAATAAAGGTCCCAGTCTAGCCGAAGTAATCAAGGAAAATAGAAAGATGAAGGGAATTAATTGGTCCGACCTGGTTTTGTAAATCGAGTCGGAACTCGAATCGACAGAGTCCCGACTTCGGCCATAGGCGCCTCCCATTCTCGCGCAGCCCAGAACCACTTATTCTTCCAATCTTTGTTGGAGGACGGAAGATCCATAACCAACCCCGACCCCTTGCTGCCTTGGGTCGCAAAGTAGTACCATGGTTCATTGCTGTCGTGCTTGATCAAATACTGGCTCATCAACTCCGTTGGGGTAAGCTCTGAATTCCCAACTTGCCTCCAGATAATGAAGGCTGAAATAAGCACCCTCCAAGCATTTGGGGTCCATTGCCCGGAAGTTAATCCCAAGTAGGCCGTCATAATCCAAATGAAAGGGGGCAAAGGAAGTCGGACCCCACATTGCAGTGCACAAAGAGAAATAGCGACTTCTCCCTCAGCAGGCGCCCCAGCGGTTTCGAGGGTCCCAGGGGCTCTGATCCGCACTGAGGCCGGGATTTGAAACTATGTGCGGATCCATTCTATTCGAGACTCATACAGTACAGAACCTCCAAGGACTGCCTCCGAGGCCCTAGCAAGCTGGCATCTCAGCGGCCTCCGTGGTTGTGGTCTAGGGGACTCGAACAGATTTCCTTCTACTAGCTCCGCGAGTCTGAGCACCAGCTGCCTTTTGCTTATGAGGTGGAGCATGTAAAGGCACATCTTCAAAGGGACCTTCAAAGGGCCCTCCCTAGTTACCGGAACTCTCTGACTCGGGGTCATCACCGTAGTCCTGCACGGTCTCAAGGTTGGACGACATCTTAAGAAAAGAGAAATGCAAAGGGGAATAAGAGGACTCACCGGACGGTCACCGGGAATCGCTTTTGCCAGAAATATTTAATTCGCCGGATCGCTTTCGCCGGAAATCGCCTCCTCCGGTATCTGATCAAACAAAGGCAACAACAATTGACCAAAATTTTTGAATGAGGGTTTATATAAACCCCACTGAATCTTCGCATTAATGACCAGCAATGATGACCGTCGTCGAATCGTCGTGAGCCGACCTCAGAGTTGACGTGACCCCATCCCATTAGCCCGAAGTCTGTCGGGCAGTACACCCCTGACATCAAGCGGAGAGCTTTGGATAAACGAAACGACGCCCGAATAAGGAAAAGTTCCGTCCAAGACACTACCCCGGGTGCACGTGGCAATAGCCCATAAGCGGACGACAATTCGAAATATTAACTGCCGCCACGCGTTCGCTGCACATAGACCCGTAGGTAGGAAAATTTTGAAATGAAATCTGGCATGCTTGCGAGCGGGCAAAACACTTGATCTCCCGTATACTTACTCTCCGAGCCCTTAGCAGACCTCAAAGAGTAGGGGGCTTCTGCTATGGGAAGATCCGAGCCCCTTATAATTCTGAGGCACCATGGCATGTTAATCCGATCGGAGGGATAACCGACCGCTTGGCCTAGATCAGTAGAACAGACGAAGTCCAACGAAGGCTTATATCTCCTACCATTCGGAAACATACCTATGGAATGGTCCGAATCTACTGTATACTCTGAGGTGGAGGCGGACGCTCCTTGAGCTGAACTTAGGAACTGCCATAAGAGGACGAGCGGTAATGTCGATCGCAGATACGCACGATGCGCGTATCGTGTTACGTGATCCTTGGATTGCGTACGGTATCTCCACGATTTGAAAATCTTCCTGATTGAGGGAAGCGGGCCGTGATTATCGGATCTAGACCATTCAATGGCTGGGGATAAATACACGAGGATGCCATTGTTACAGGTATGCAACATCTTACATTCTCCCTCTATTCTTCCAACTTAGACCCCGATTCCCTTGACTTGACTTAGGTATCGGAGGGTCCCCCGGCCTAGCCAGGGTCTCCTTTGCTCACCTTTTGTGCAGGACCAGGGTCCATCCAAGGAGCGGAGGGTGTTCCAGATTTTGACATCAACAGTCATGATATATGGGTCGTGGTTATGTGTTGATTTGCTCAGTCCAGACAAGGATCGTGGTTATTATTTGTAATGGGTCATGGTTATCATATATATTGGGTCATGGTTGTTCCATGACCTAATGTATATGACAACCATGATCTAATATGGCTGATAGGTGACAACCACGACCATTCATCTGCATGATACATAAATAATATATGATTTTATTTCAGGAAAAATTTCGACAAGGCCTCTCAGACGTGAGAATACACTTTAGTGGGAGAGGGTTAAGCAACTAAGAGAGGAGTTCGAAGTATCGAACGTATATTTATGGGTCGTGATTATCCACAATGGATCACGGTTGTCAGCCATAATAGGTCGTGGTTTTATACACATTTGGTCGTAGTTGATGCACGACCCAATTTGGATGACACTGTCAACATTGGATCGTGGTCACTATCAACATTGGATCGTTGTTATCAGGTATAATTGGTCATGGTTATCACCCAAAGTAAATCATGGATGTGAACCATGACCCACTATCATTGATAACCATGATCCTTCGACTGTGTCTTACTAGGAACCGTGGATCATGGTTATCATCCATAGAGGATCGTGGTTTTCTTCCACACTGGGTTGTTGTTCATCCACGTGGTATGTGGTTGTGAACCACGAGCCAATGTGGATGAAAACAACATTCCATTTGTAGGGTTGTGGTTCACATTCCCAATGGATCGTGGTTTCCATCCATATCGAACCACGACCCTATATGGACGACAACCATGATCCATGATCCAGGCCAAATGTGAACCACGACCTTATATGGATGACAACCATGATCCACGACTCTATATGAATGATAAGCTCACTCCCCTACATGACGTGTTGAAATACATAAATATTATAATTTTATATTACAGGATAAAATCCCTTCGATGCAAATAGTCGAAGTAAAAATTGTGCAGGTGAAAGAGCACAATGCTTCGTTAAGGAAAGAGATGAACCTGCTGAAGGATGAACTTAATAAAAAAAATGGACGTGAAATTGCATTTATTTAAAATTTTAAATAGACATTATGTTATGAATTGCATAGATAATATGTGATTTTATTACAACTCAACATCGGTACTTCGCAATTGAGTGAGGAAGGGAGAGGACAACTAATGGGTGCAGGAGCTGCGACTGGGGTGGATGCTACTCCTGATGCGGATGTGCTTCGGCCACAACGCAATGTTTTAGCCTCGAAATTTTTGTCCTCTCCATACATGGCTTCATCTTCTTCTCATGTAAAGGAGAGTCGTCAGGGGTTAGTGGATCCCCACTAAGCTCTAATTGATGCCGAAGACAACGAGTTGAGAGTTGTTAGAGATTCAGTTTCATGTCACTGGTTGAAAAGCATCTATGACTTAAAATCATGGGTTGACTCTGAGGTAAGTTTCTAACATTTCTCTTTATTTATTTAATATCAATGTATGAATATTATATCACACATTTTTCTCCTTACATATGCCATCGATCTATACTTAAACTACCTATCAACACGTCATAAAAATTGATTGTGAGGTAGACAGGACTGCGCATTCGTCCCATCACTATTTACGGTAATGTGAAAACAATGACCATAGTTTTATTTAAAACATCATTAATTATTTTTATTTCTAACACTATCCAATATCTTAATAGCAAATCATGAAAATTCAACTTGACTCGTTGTGCACTTATGGAACTAGGTACCATAAGGATAGATAGGTCATGAAGTCTGATAAGTTGAAGGAAAATCTTATATATATAGTCGTCGGTGATGGTAAAACCAAACCTCTATGAAATATGAATAAGATCTTAGTTACTTGCACATGTACATGGACTTAAATGATATTATTAATGATAGAAACACATGAGTTTAACTGTTGTCGTATTTCTTGTGCTTGACAGTTATACATCCCTCTCAACGTGAGGCAGCAACACTGGTTTATGGGTGTTGTTTCTCCAAAGAAGAAAGATGTCACTTTATATGACAACATGAATACTGATTGGAATGAAAAAAATGAGCTGGTCGTCGCGCAAGTAACGGACGAACTGAGGTGGTTATTCTATATTTTTTATGGTGGAGCTAAGTTCTAGGAGAAGCCATGGAATGTGAGGATAACCACTGATAGACCTGTGCAACACAACTGTGACGATTGTGGCGTATTCATGCTAAAATTCATAGACATCTTGAGTGGCATGCATGCAATTGATTTTACACCTGTAAGTACATATATTTATTCATCTACATTAAGTCTTGATTGTTTTGTCTTTTGTTTTAATATTAGTTCATTCTTTTTTTATAGGAGGAAATTCCTAAATTTAGAAAGAGAATTGAATAGGACTGTTTGCAGTACAAGAAAGAAGCAGATGCTCTTTTGCAAAGAAACAAGAAGAAATATCAAGTAGGCCAGTGAAGAGAGCCAGACACTAATTTGGCATTGAATGATGTATGGATTCATGTATATAATGTTTCTTTTTATTATTATCTGTAATGGTTAGGTGAATGAGGTGGGTCGTAGTTGTCTTGCACTTAGGCTCATGGCTGTAATGTTATATGGCTCGTGGTTGTAAACCACAAGCCTTTGTGGATGGAAACCATGATCCATAAAGCGTAACAACCACTAACCATAATAACCGACAATCACGATCCATAGTACACAACATCCACGACCCATGTAACATAATAACCACAACCCGTATATCATAACAACTACGACCCATATATAGTGACAACCACGACCCATATGACATAACAACCACGAAACATAGCATCTGACAACCATGACCCGTATAACATGACAACCATGACCCATATAACATGACAACCACGACACCTATATAACTGTGAACCATAACCCATCTAACATGTCAACCACGACCCATGTAACATGTCAACCACGAAGCAACATAGTGGGGCCAACGAGTTAGGATTTTAATTACAAGAAGAACAAGACAAGGAAGAAGTTTAATTACAAGAAGAACAGGACAAGGAAGAAGAAGAGTGGCAAGATGAGAGCTATAGGTGGGCCGATTTGAGGTCATCAATTCTTTTAGTGGCCTCAGCTTTCACTTCCTTTGCGGCGTTGCACCTCTCGATCCAGTGCATCCTTTTCTTTTTAAAGTCCTCCTCGCGAGTACGGTGCATCCTTTTCTTGTTAAAGTCCTAATTACGGGTACAGTGCAACCTATTCTTCCTAGCTGGTTTAGAGCGAGCTAGCAGAACCTTGCACTCAACACTAAGGGCCGACAGGCAAGACAAAGCGAAAGAACACAACTCGATTTCTCTGCCCGCCTCTGAGAAATTATCTCTAAGTTGCTGGAGTTCTGAAATTATCTTCATAATTTTCTGTGGAGGCTGTTGATCTTCAGGAAGATCATCAACATCTCTGAGGAAAGGGAAGGGATCACCCATAAAGGGAGAACGCTAGAAAGACTCGATGCCTCATTCGAATATTTCCTCCATTATTTTGATTGAAAGAGTAAAGAAATCCATGAATGCTTAAGGTGTTGCAATAAGGATTCTGGCTCGGATTGGCTTATGGAAGTAATTTGAAACCCAAGTACCACTTTTATAGGCTAGTGAACCAATGGTTAATGTAATTAGGATGCAGTGCAACTATTGGCTTTTTGATGTTAGGAATACCGTTTTTAGGGATTACGAGAAAGTAGCGACCTTAATGCAATTTCTTGAAAAAGAATGTGGCACTGTTACCAAATCGTCGTGGATATGACGAACAATGGGTCATGGTAGTCATCCACAATGGATCGTGGTTAGGAACCACAACCTAGTGTGTATGACAACCACGACCCTGTCGTGTGATCGTGGTTCATATGCACATTGGATCGTGCTTGTTATCCATGTTGGATTGTGATTGTCATCCATCGTTGGATCGTGGATTGGGGGAAAACAGATTGACTACTCCCCCTGTCACCAACCATGGGTCCAACCATGATGTATGTGTTTCATCCATTCCGTTCATCTGTTTTTACAGATCATTTTAGGGCTTGATCCAAAAAAATGAGACGAATATAAATCTAAGGTGGAACAACCATAGGAAAACAATAATGATTGGATATTCACCATTAAAATCCTCCCAAGGCCCATTATACTGTTTATTTGACATCCCAACTGTTGATTAGGTCGTACAGACACATATGTGGTCCACTTAAGTTTGGGATATACCTCGTTTTTTGACTCATACCATAAAATGATCTGGAAAAATATATGGACGGCAAGGATGAAACACATACATGGTGGTGGGGACCACCGAGCACCAGCCATTGGTTGGTGGCACTACATGCCTTTCGATGCTAAGAATATTGTTTCTCGGGATTACGAGGAAATAACGACATTAATGCAATTTTCTGAAAAATAAATGTGGTGTTGTTACTGAAGGGTCGTGGATATAACAAACAATGTGTCATGGTTGTCATCCACAATGGATCGTGGTTGGGAACTATGACCCAGCGTGTATGACAACCACGACCCTGTCGTGTGATCGTGGTTCACATGCACATTGGATCATGGTTGTTATCCATGTTGGATCGTGGTTGTCATCCATCGTTGGATCGTGGATCGGGGGAAAATGGATTGGCTACTCCCCCTCTCACCAACCATGGACCCAACCATGATGTATGTGTTTCATCCATTCCATTCATCTGTTTTTACAGATCATTTTAGGGCTTGATCCCAAAAATGAGACAGATATATATCTAGGGTGGAACACACCACGGGAAAACAATAGTGATTGGATATCCACCATTAAAATCCTCCTAAGGCCCACTGTAATGTTTATTTAACATCCACGATCTAATGGTCGGGGTTTGTACATGGGTCATTGTTGTCACGGTGATGATCGGGGTTTCCAACCATGACCTATATTCCGTGACAACCACGACCCATATAATATGATAACAACGACCCATAACATTTGACAATCACGACTCGTGTAACATGAAAAGCACGACCAATATAACATGTCAACCATGATCTACTATGCATGTGAACCATGAACCTTTGTCTAAGTCGTGGTTTTACAACATAAAGGGTCGTGGTTGTCAAATATGAAGGGTCATGGTTGTCACTGTCAATGGTCGAGGTTTGATTTCTTGAAGGGTGGAAGGTTTCAAAACGTGAAATTGTGGTTTATGCCACACCTAATCCGCTCCCATGAAAAGCTTGCATTTGCTGCTTATGCCATCAATCAAGAGTAGAGTGATATACAAAATTTTCCTACATTATTATCGTATGGATGAGCTCGTTACTTTTGCTGATTGTATAGTATGGATTCATGTGCATAAGATCTAAGCCATATATCAAGTGGCCCACCAAGTACCTATATAGGGAATAAAAAATTAGAGTAATACAACATTCATATTTTATACAATTGATATTAGAAATATCACCATTAAAAGGAAGAATGCACGCAAATCTAATCTATTGATCAGACCTACACAAAAGGAAGAATGCATTTCCTGAAATTATAATTGCATTAAATGCTCATATGTGCTTAAAAAGTGAATTTAGAGTTTTTATAAGTGATTTCACACTTTTCCCTATGATGCGATACAAATGACTATTATATTTAAATAAAATTTAGATACATGGTGAAAATATGATTCCTTGTCAGATGGATGGAATGAATCTCATATAAACATGTTTTGATACTCATTTATGTGGTTCAAGTCATGCCATCATCGTGCGTATGATATATGTACCATATGGCAAGTTACGGGAGTGTAGTACCATGATATATGTGTTATCTGGACGTTAGAACAGTCAAACACACCAATGCTACAGAGGGAGGCTGATTGACTATGCACATAGATATTCCTATACCCCTTGTTGTGCAGTGCTACTAGGGCCCACAGATATGCCCGTAACAAATCCAATCCATCTCGATGACAACAACGATCCACTGTGCTTGTGAACCACAAACCATCGTCTATGTCATGGTTTTACAACATGAAGGGTCGTGGTTGTCAACTACGAAGGGTCATGGTTGTCACTGTCAATGGTCGCGGTTTGATTTCTTGAAGGGTGGACCATGCATCGAGGCCAGTACGAAGGGTCGTGGTTATGAAGAATAAATGGTCCTAGTTGTCATGGACAACGAGTCATGGTTACATAGAAAATGCACCCAATCGTATATCTCAGCTTGTTAGACTTCAAGACCTTATATTGGAATTTATGGCGCATCACATATTTATATAGAAAATGTTGTAATCGGCCTTTGTCCTTGAACACTTGCCTGATAGATATTTCACTTGGATCTTCCACAAATTTCGGATATCTATGATGATCTGAATTGACAAAAGCTTCATTAGATGGAGCGAAGACAGTATACATTGATATAAGAATATTTCCATTTTCTTCATACACCGGTATGGGTAAATTTAAGTTTATAGGTTGCGGATCAACCTGCATGGATGGATCAAAATACGCATCTTTGACGGATAAGATTTGGAGATTGCAGTGGTTAGCTGTTCCTTGAAATTGATCGTTACTTGAAGGGCCGCATATATCGCAATTGTCGAGTCCTCAATCATGATATCGATCATTACTTGATGGGCCAGGTATATCGCAGTCATCATTCCCTAGATCATGATGTGTTTCGTTACATGAAGGGACGTGTGTATCGCAATCGTCGAGTCCTCGATCGTGATATTTATCATTACTTGAAGGGCCAGGTATATCAGAATCATCGACTATCCGATTATTGCTTGAAGGCTGTAAATGAAGAGATGATAGGTTCGAATATAAAGTATAATCTATGTTATTATCCTCAACGAGAGGACAACGCCTCACTTTCTCTACATACAATGGTATTTGTGTTGGAGGAGTCTCTCCACAGAATAACATATATGCTTCAAGATCTTCATCGTCTTTGATTCTATGTGGACGAAGGAATCCATTCAGTGCATCACCGTACACAACTTTAATTATCAAATTGAATTCATCCGATGCAGTCTTCGTAATCTGATGCATTTTATTTAAGAGTTGTCGATATGTAACATCATCACTCACAACAAATCCTTTTAAGTCACCACCATCGTAAGTAAACATTCCTTTGTCATATACACTCTCTCCATCATAAAAACATAATACAGGCCTACGACCCATACTCTTTTAATATTGGTTAATCTGCAAAAAAAATAAGAATAAAAAATGAATGGGTACAAGTTCTGAGAAATGAAGGATATGATTGTCATCTGTAAAGGGTCGTGGTTATCATTCACATTAGATCGTGGTTATCATCCACGTCGACCACGACCCACTGTGGACGACAACCATGAACCACTCAAAAGGTCATGGTTTTCAACCAAATTGGGTCATGGTTGGTGAACCACGACCTGTTGTGGATGACAACACGGCAACAAGGACCAATTGTTCGTAATAACCAAGACCACTGTGGATGACAACCACGAACCACTCGAAGGGTCGTGGTTATGATGAACAAAGGGTCGTGGTTGTCATCCACAGTGAGTCGTGGTACTTGTGTGAATGACGACCATGATCCACTAGAAGGGTCGTAGATATGGCGAACAATGGGTCGTGGTTATCATCCAAAATAGATCGTGGTTGGGAACCACCACCTACTGTGTATGACAACCATGACCCCGTCCTGTGATCTCGTGGTTCACATTCATATTGGATCATGGTTGTCATCCACATTGGATCGTGCTTGTCGACCATGACCCATGCTAGATGAAACCATGATCCATTGCTCAAAAAGGCCTCGGTCTACGTCACATTCTCGAGATTGTTCAAAACAGGTAACTTATTCTACACTCTTAAAACGTAAAACTAGTCATCCAAGGACAAGAGACATTTTCATCTGAAACATTTTATAAAGGTTGTCAGAAGGCCACCCTTGGAATATTTGAGAGGTAGGACATGAATTGAGGCCAGTACGAAGGGTTGTGGTTATGAAGTGCAAATGGTCCTGGTTGTCATGGAAAATGGGGTTTAGTTCATATAGTATATGGATCGTGGTTGTCATGTTACATGGGTCGTGGTTATGATGAACAATGGATCATTGTTGTATCCAACATGGAGCATGGTTGCCAACCACTATCCACATACCGTGACAACCGTGACCCATGTAAAATGACAACCACGACCCATATCAGTTGACAACCACTATCCGTCTAACATGAAAAATAAGACCCATATGACATGACAACCACGATCCATAACAACTAGCAGCCACGATCCATATACCGTCACAACAACGACCCATATAACCTGACAACTACGATATAAGGTTATGGGCCAAATGAGTTGGCCCTTGCATAGGGTAGTGAAAGGCACCATCCTTATAACATGATGACCACGACCCATCCAGCATGACAACCATGACCCATATCATCTGTCAACCATAACCCATGTAACATGATAACCACGACTTATGTGCATGCGAAAAGCACGATCCTTATAACATGATAACCAAGATCCAATGTGCACGTGAACCACGACCCTTCGTCTGGGTCATGGTTTTGACAACGTGAAGGGTCGTGGTTGTCATTGTCAGTGGTCGAGGTTTGAAAACACGAAGTCATGGTTTTCTACTATCAATGGTGGAGGTTTGATCAAGGTGTTCCCTACAGTAAGCTACATTCACATGACAACCAGAACCCTCACCTTCTCGACTCTGATATTTCTTTACCTTAGCAAATGCCTACAATAAAATAAAATACCAATCTCGTAGTGGAAGAGGATTTCAGACAAGAGAAATGAGAAAGAGAAACAACGTCCCTCTCTGGCAGTTGGTCCCTGGATCTTCACTTTTCCAGAAAACGAAAGAAGAAGAAGAAGGTCTATAAAAAGTGAATAAAGGTGACATTCGGCCCTTCCCAAGCTCATAAATGCTTCCGTATTCTTGGGGGAAAATGGATTGTCTACTCCCCCTGTCACCAGTCATGGGTCCAACCATAATGTGTGTGTTTCATCCATTCCGTTCATCCGTTTTTACAGATCATTTTAGGGCTTCATCCCAAAAATGAGAGGGATATAAATCTAAGGTGGACCACAACACAGGAAAATAATAGTGATTGGATATCCACCATAAAATCCTCATAAGGCCCACAATACTGTTTATTTGACATCCAATCTATTGATTAGGTTGTACAGACACAGATGAAGGGAAAAAGCAAAGATCAGCTTGATTCATAACTTTTATGGCCCCCAAAAAGTTTTTAATGGTCTACGACGCTCATTCAACAGTCTCTTGTAATGTGGTCCGCTTGAGATCGGGATATACCTCATTTTTGGTCTCATACCATAAAATGATCTGGAAAAATATATGGACGACATGGATGAAACACATACATGGTGGTGGGGCCCACGGACCACCGAGCACTAGCCATTAGTTGGTGGCAGGGGGAGTAGCCAATCTGTCACTTTCTTGGGGTTTGAAACAGAAGGTAACTTCTTCTTCACTTCGGGACCGTACGACTTTTGAACCAAGGACGAGCATTTTTGTCCGAAACAATATTCAAAAGTTATCAGAAGGCCACTCTTAGGATATTTGGAATGTCGCACCTCCCAAGGTAATTGACCAAACTTCTACATCAGTATCGTCAAAATCCCTTTTCTTTTTCAGGGCTTTAGGGTCTATGCCCTAGTAAGACTCGACACTGCTTCGGGATAGTGATATACTCGCAGGTGTCTAGAAAGAGAACCAGTCCGACCTTGGTAATATGATATAACAGGAGATATTAAATATTCTTGGCAAAGTATGATGCTTAATTCCTTAGGCATTTTGAAATTGAACTCCTGTTACACAATAAATCAAATTTGGTATTACAAATCAGATTTAATTGCACAGTCATGACCTCAAATCAATGGACAATTTTAATTTGAAGAGGGATAATTGAATATATTTTATTTTTAACTCTATCCCATAATCATGATCAAATCAACATATGTTTCGATCCATCATATACGTATACTGTGATTTATAATTTGGGTAGATTAAATTTGATTATATGTATACCATGTGTGTAATTTATATATACTTTCTAAGGGCATGTTGAATTGTTAAGGTGTTGATATTGAAAAATTAGATACTTAGGGAATTTTGGGTTAAAAATGATTTCTATTGAATAAGTTGTTGGGGGATAAAGTAATCTGACCTATGAAAGGAGTCGACTCTGCAACTAGCACGGACCTAATGGGATAAAACTACTTATAAAACATCTACTGGTCAAGAATGGCCGACCTAAAGTAGGTCGGCATAGACATAGGCCCACTCAACGAGTAGCCGACCAATTTTATAGGTCAGCAGAACTACATGACGACTATAGGTCAGTTGTAGGTCGACCCGACCATAGGTCGGTAATAGCTCAGTCATAGGTTAACATTGTGTCACCGACAAGGATAATGGTAACCGGAGTTCTACTAAGGTGAATGCTAATCTTTCGAATGACTTCAGGTGAATGTTGATTTATTGGACAACCCGGTATTACTTACCTCTAGGGTATCGCACGCCTCCACTGCCTGATCTCTCGGACCATGCCCTGAACGAACAGCCCGAGGATCTCGGATGTCCGTTATCTTGGGGACATCCGTGGGGGATCTGGATACCCCCGCAGGAAGATCTCCGGAGTATCAGGGGTTCTAAACGGGGAAAACTTCTTATTGTGTGATCTTCCCTCTCATATAAATGGAAGAGCCTTTAACCATTGTAAGGTACACATACTCTATCTAAAACATGACTAGTGACTCTTTCCCAAAGAAATCATCTCCTCCAAAGACCCAAGGTCCTGACTTAGGCATCGGAAGGTCCCCTGTACCAGCCAGGGTCTCCTTTGTCTATTGCTTTCCTGTGTGCAGGTTCTCGAGAGTCTATGAAGGAGGGTCTACTGGAAAGTACATCAACAATTTGGCACCTTCTGTGGGAAGGAAATCAAAGTCACTTCCTACTTTACTAGAGAGACTACAATGGCTAGAGGGAAGAAGACCCGAATCTCCCCAGCTGTAACTGACCTTAACTCCCCTCTCCCTATGGAGTAGCCTGATAGTCATCGGGGTTCCTCTTCCCAACATCAGGCTAATTCTACCCTTGGGAGGCAGGGTCAGTGGTCTCACGTCAAAGGAGGTCGATTGAACTCCCTCGAGTAGTAGGTTGAAATGTTGAATAACAACATGAACTCCATGAGGCAGTTGTTGGAACAACTACAGCCTCAGCACGTATAGAAGACCCACAAAGAGGATGAACAAATAGGCCACAATCCTCCCCAGGCTTCCAGCACACATGCCGCCTCTCAGAGGAGACGACAATAAGGCTTGACCACACCAGCTCAATCTCATGTTTCTGGGACTACAGCTTTACCCGCTTCGAACCTATGACACGAGTTAGACTGGAAGAAATGTGACAAAGCCCCAGCCGAAGCTACTGATGAAAGCGGGGAGCCTCGGGAGGTCGAGCTCAAGGATTTACATGGTCAGATCGAGGGCATGCAAGAAGCCTACCGCATGAAAGCACTGACTCCAATGGAAGCAATAATAAAGGAAATTGAACCTCCATTTACCGACGACATCATACGGGCATGATTACAGGACAAGTTCCATTTACCACAGGCCACTCCATTATTAGGAAATACCAACCCATCGGAGAATATAGAGTCCTTTAGGGTCTATAAGGAACTCTAAAACGCATCTGATGCAGTAATGTGCCGAGCTTTCTCCCTAACCCTAACTGGAGATGCCCGGTTGTGGTTCAAGCAGTTGAAGCCGAACTCCATTAGCTCGTTCTCCCAACTTGGCCAAGTCTTCATCACAAACTTTATCGGGGGAAAGAAGAGACTCAAATCGGCCGCCTACCTCTTTCGTGTCATTCAAAAGGATGACAAACTACTGAAAGATTACATCAAACGCTTCAACCTGAAAGCATTGCAAGTTCGAAAGCATACTGAAGAGCTCACCCTAACCGCGATCATGGGAGGACTATGAGATCGTCAATTCCTCTTTTCACTGGACAAAAACACACCATTGACAATGGCTGATCTACTAATAGGTCACAGAAATACGCTAACGCCGAAGAAGCTCGTGTCCTGCGAGAGGTCGTCCAGAACAAAGCTACACCAACCAAAGAACAGCAAATAAGGGTGGAATCCAGCTCGGCCTCTACGAACAATAACAGGAAGGATGACCATTCACGCGACAACCATTGACCGAATAAACGGCCGGACAACAAGTTCAAGACGTATACTCATCTCAATAAAATGCTCGAACAAGTCTTGATGGAAATTCTAGACAAATGCATCCTCACTTGGCCTAGTAAATTGAAATCTGACCCTAATAAAAGATGTAAGAGAAAATATTATTTCTTCCATCGAGATCACGATCATCTGATGCGTCACTTCTTTGACCTTAAATAGGAAATCGATGCACTTATTCATAGCAATCACCTTGGAGAATATGTTAGTCATCGAGAAGAATGGGTCGTGATAAAAGGTGCTCCCCCGGTCAATAACGAAATAGTGGGAGAAATCCGTACTATCTCCGGGGGACTTGGGGGTGGAGGAGATTCAAATCAAGCTCGGAAAGCCTACGTACGAAGCATTGTTCATACTGACTCAGAACACGAAATCCTCTCCACTAGCCGACCTTCATAAAAGCAAAAGGTGAAGACTTGTAGCCTGACCTTTACTGAAGAGGACGCCCGAGGAATCCACCATCCACACGACAACGTGCTCGTGGTCACCCTGACCATAGCCAACCATAAAGTGTTGTGATCCTTGTGGACACTGGATCATTGGCAGACATCCTCTTTGCACGGGCATTTGATAAAATGGGAGTTGGTCGGTCTAGACTTCGACCTGTCAAGACTCCACTGCTTGGTTTCTTTGGTGGTAAGGTCATACCAGAAGGATCAATACAGCTTCCACTAACGGCCGAAGATGGGCAGAACCGGGTAACTACGACGATCAACTTCTTGGTAGTAGATTGCTCGTTCATCTACAATGTGATCCTCGACTGACCATCCCATAACACCCTGCGAGTTGTAGTATCAACTTACCACCTGGCCATGAAATTCCTAACCGAACAAGGCGTCGTATCAGTTAAATGAGACCAACTTGAAGCTCGACAATGCTACACGATGACACTAAGGGCTTCACACTAGCCAATGATGGTCGCTTATCTATACCCTCAAGAGGATTATGGAGAAAGAGGGTCTCCCATGGAGGACCTTGCTCTCATTCCAATTGATGATTCCGACTCGTTTAGAAAAGTCCAGATTGGGTTGTCCCTGACACATCTTCTACGGGATAGGATGTGTAACACTCCAAACTTTTCAATACCCGAGTATTAAAAGTTCTCGAGTGTTACCATGAAATTAAACTTATTATGTACATGTGTACGATGCCAATCTAGCTATCATAACCTTACATCTATTCTCTAACATGAATCTGATCGTTGGAAATAATCTACATCCATAGATCAAGTAATTTGACCGTTAATTTTAAGATAGGATCATCATATAGCCAATTATTCTCACTTGTCCATCATAACCAACTGCTCAGTCAAATATGCACTGCTAGATAGAGACATCTTTGATTTTGGATCAACCGCTCAGTCAACCGTCCACTTTGATTTTGGACCACCCAATCGTAGTAAACTATCTACTTGATCTCTACATCTGCTTGTACACACATTAAGTTGAGATTGTGATCCATTCATCTTATTCATCACCTATGAATATATTTAACCCACCATCAGAACTACAAACTGAGAAACTTACACATGTGAACAAGACACAAAAATCTAACGATACATATGTTCTACCCCCTAATCACTCTAGAAACCCACCTTATGTTCTTTCATTTACAAAACTGATCATACATATACCTATATACACTGTTAGAGTACCAACAATCAAGTCTTCATATTTTTAACATGTTATTTAACCATCCATTATGTTGGTTGATATATGTACGTTCTCTTAGTTAATTTGGTGAATAATGCTTTATTCATATTGATTTAGACATAAGTTCTTTTGTAATAATTATTTAGAAACATGCCTATAACCATGTAGAACCATTAGATTTCCCAAAACTCTCAAATCAGCAATAATTACGAAAATGCCATTAACCTACACACCTAAATTCTAGATCACATGGTTCTCATGATCCGTTTCATTTGAAATTTTATACCATGCCTATGTATCATAAATTAACCATACACATCAATTTTCAGTTGTTAAATCATTACAAAAGTTTCCCAATTGACAAATCATCCCCTTAACCGTTGATGTTGGTGTCCATTGAGTGAAGAAATGTCATAGGTAGTCGTAATAGGATATTTTCATTTATATGAAAAAATTGGATTGCCTATCATATGGACCAAGTGTGAAATGTGAAGACCCCACTCTGGTAGACTTTTCCTTAGGCACGAAGTTATCCTTTCGAGGCTTATCAGCTCCTTATAAACCTAGATGTTTCAATTTAACCACTTCCTTTCGTACATCACAACTCAAAATTTGACCATACTTTGCTCTCATATGACTACGTGGTTATACAAAATTTAGGCCATGATCTATGATCCTACACCATTAAACGTTGAAGTCAATTCCTTTCTTTTGATATAAAAGGTGAGATTTTAGAC
Organism: Magnolia officinalis; assembly: GCA_021015155.1. Classification (NCBI taxonomy): domain Eukaryota; kingdom Viridiplantae; phylum Streptophyta; class Magnoliopsida; order Magnoliales; family Magnoliaceae; genus Magnolia; species Magnolia officinalis. Next base: position 46,045,411 of record JAJHSJ010000002.1, on the reverse strand, counting down.
TTATGATTTTTCCACCATTGATCAACAACCAAATAGTGTCCAACCATTTGTCTATCCTAACTACACATTTCCCTCAAAATTAGGCCCTGATCATTGAGTGTGGACCGTTAATTGAGACCAAGTTCATTTTGGCACCCATTAGGAGAATTTTTAAGATTGGCCAATCTAAATTTCAGATTACCAAGAAAATTATATACCCTTGCCCTATTCAAGAACCCTGACATAATGGATGAATTAAATTTTTAAAAAATCGTCAGAAAAGGAAAAATTAGAGAAACCCAATCCAAGTGTGATGTGAAACACGCCCTTCTCACATGCCCACTCTTTTTTAGAAAGGGGGCGTGAGTTCCCCTTTCCACTCACACGTTCACCTCTCAAGCGTCCAAAGAGAGAAAGAGAAAGAGAGAGAGAGAGAGAGAGAGAGAGAGAGAGAGAGAGAGATTGAGAATGAGAATGAGAAAGAGAGAGAAAGAAAAAGAAAAAGAAAGAAAGAAAAAGAAAAAGAAAGAGAAGCCTTGACGTCCATCATCCACTTCATTCACCAGACATTTGGTATCTCCTTCTTACTTAAGCGGTATCATGATTCATGTAAAAGCTTTCCTACATAGATATCTACCTAGGGTTTATATCTAAGGTCAAGATGAGAGATTCCTTTTAAGCTTATATTAACTTGAGTTGATATGAATTATTTTGTTCCCTCACATGCTTTGAATCCTCCATACAAATATTTAATTTATGCCCATCAATAATTTATCATTTGGGAATTATGGTTAAGGTGTGATGTTAATTATGCATGATCTTTCTGAATTTATGTGAGGGTTTTTCCTTTAAGCTTACCTTGATTTAAGTTGATATATTTTCTTCTACCTTTTATATGCCCTGTTATCATGTTATTATGATTCTCCTCTTATAATTGTTCTATTTACCACCAATGATTATTTATCCTTTAGGAATGATGGTTAAGGCCTGGGATTATTATGCATATCTTTATTTATGTGGAACGATGGATAGAAGCCTTGCCCTTGCCTTTACCAATTTGTTGAGTTAGCCCTTGCTACTCTTCTCTTTATTGAGTTTGTCATTGCCACTCTCCTTATTATTGAGTTGGCCATTACCACAATCTTCTTTGTTGAGTTACCCATTGCTACTCTCCTTTTTATTGAGTTGGCCATTGCCACTCTCCTCTTGTTGAGTTATCCATTGCTACTCTCCTCCTTATTTTTATTAGCCTTGTGATATCTACCTCTAAGGCTTGGGCATGTGTCATGGAATTCCAAAGCTCCCATGATTCAGTTTACATTCTCTTTAATGCAAGTGATGTGTTGAAGTTATCACAACTAGTGATTCAATTATTATATCATAGACGTAATGTGCTCTGGGTAGAGACCCTCTTGGTCGACGCGTAATTCCATGAGTTTTTGGTTAGTGGTGTGTAAATCGATGTAAGTAATTCGCAATACGTGTTACATCACTTCTGGGATTGGATGTCGCAAATAGTCACTACATGAACAAATCGTGTCACGTAATTTATCTAACTCATGTGTTGTGCTGCCTCGAGGTGTTCATGTAAATTCACGGTAGCATTGGACATGTCGGTGAATATCCAAAGATATGGGGTGCGGGTCAAGTTGGGTTTGCTATAAATTATATTCCGCATTGTAATGATTGCTACGTATGATGTGCCGCACACACTTTACTAGGCATGCATTCATATATATATATTGGTTACGCATACTGATACCTCTTGTAATAGTGGAGTATGTGACATGTTAGAACATGTACATTACATTTATTAATCTCTTGAATTATTGTTAATCTTAAAGGATAACCATCGTCTTGAGTAGGGTGTTGACCCTCTCCAACCGTACAAATGATGCAAGTGATGTACATATTGAAGACCCAGAGGACTATCTCCCTATGAAAGATTATACAGAAAGAATAAGAAGATAGTTTTATGATTTAGTTTTATACTTCCGTTGTGAACTCGATAATATAATAAACTCTCATTCAGAGGGAATTTGATAATTTATTGAATTATTTTACTCAGATGAAATAATAAATACTATCAATTTTATTCTCGTGAATGGTTACTTTCATGAATGTAACTGCATGTGATCTAAATGAAAAAAATATGTTGCGATTTTTAAAGCATCTAATTCATTCAATTATTAACACCCGGTTTTCTCAGGCATGAGTATAAAATTTGGCTGTGAAAATTTGGGATGTTACAGGATGATATCCTCCTTCAATGTTATGCAGACATCTTCGTATGGTCGCATGAGGACATGCCTAACATCAACCCAAAGATCATCATGCATCGCCTAAATGTCAACCCCGATCCCGACCACCGACCAATTCGACAGAAGCGGCGCGCGCTCGATCCCGAACGATATGCAGTGATTGGAAAAGAAGTCAATAAACTTCTTAAAGTCGGATTCATTGAAGAGGTTTACTATCCAGACTGGATAACCAACATAGTTTTGGTAAAAAATTTCAATGGAAAATGGCGGGTTTGTGTTGACTACACAACCTGAACAAGGCCTATCTCAAAGATAGTTTCCCTCTTCCTTGAATTGATCAACTCATCGACAGCACCACAGGGCATGAACTAGTTAGTTTTATGGATGCTTATTCTGCTTATAATCAAATTGTAATGCATCCATATAGACAAAAACAACCTTTGTCACTAACAAAGGTTTTTATTGTAACCGAGTTATGTCGTTTGGATTGGAAAATGCCAGAGCCACTTATCAATGGCTAGTCAATAAGATGTTCACCCACCAAATAGGGCGAACAATGGAAGTCTACGTCGACGACATGCTCATCAATAGCATTAAGGTCACAGATTATACTTCTAATCTAGAGACAATGTTCCTCGTTCTTTGTGAATGCAAGATAAAGTTGAATCCAAGCAAATGAGCCTTTGGGATTAGCTCAGGAAAGTTGAATCCAAGCAAATGAGCCTTCAGGGTTAGCTTAGGAATCCAATCCAATCTAACGTATAAAAAGGAGCCGACTCTACAACCAGCACGGACCCAATGGACTAAAACTACTTATGAGACATCTACTGGTTAAGAATGGCTGACCTAAAGTAGGTTGGCACAGACATAGGCCCACTCAACGAGTAGTCAACCCATTTTATAGGTTGGGACAACTACATGACGGCTATAGGTTAGTTGTAGCTCAACCCGACTATAGGTCGATTATAACTCAACCATAGGTCAACACTGTCTCCGACAAAGCTAATGGATATCGGAGTTCAACTAAGGTGAATGTTGATCTGTCGAACGACTTTAGGCGAATGCTGATCTATCGGATATTCTGGTGTTACTTACCTCCATGGTATCGTACACCTCTACCGCCCGATCTCTCAAACCGTGCCTCGAACGAACAACCCGAAGATCTTTCAAATGGCTTGAAGATCTCTCCCAAGATCTCTAGGAGATAAGATCGGGTTCTGAGGATCTTGAACATCCGTTATCTTGGGGGCATCCCTAGGGGATCTGGATACCCACGCGGTAAGATCTTCAGAGTATCAGGAGTCCTAAATGGGAAAAACTTCCTATTGTGTGATCGTCCCTCTCATATAAATGGAAGAGTCTCTAGCCATTGTAAGGTATGCATACTCTATCGAAAACAAAACTGGTGACTCTTTTCCAGAGAGATCATCTCCTCTGATGACCTAAGGTCCTAACTTAAGTATCAGAGGGTCTCCTGTACTAGCCAAGGTCTCCTTTGTCTCTTACCTTCCCATGTGCGAGTTCTCGAGAGTCTACGAAGGAGGGTCTACTAGAAAATTGCATCAACATAAGTCATCATCAATTATTTGTGATTTGCAACTTATGAAATTCACCTTAATTATTAATCAATTTAAATAAAATCCAATCATGTGCTTGTTACTTGTAAATGGCATTAAAATAAACATTTCTTAAAAATCAAATTGTCCATTAGGTCCTATAATTTCACGATTAGCATTGTCAATCGGGTTGTGCTACCCACATAACTGGAGTGGGGCCGTACCGGGGAACATGGGCCATACCAGGGAATATTAAGATCACCATGCACTTTTTTTTGGTTTTTGGTTTTTTGTTTTTTTTTGTTTTTTTTTTTTTCAAGTTTGTATAGGCCAGGCCCAAGCAAACTATGAATGGTTCTAAGAGTTCCAATTGCGTTCGAGCACGAAGCACATATTGTTTAGATAACCGAATGTTGTTTTTAACATGGACAACCTGAGGACCCAATCAATTCTGTACATTTTGTGCATTCTGTGGATATGCACGATCCATAAATCAGGCTTGCCCACACATCCAGCGGACCACATGTAGTTGAGAAAACTGGAAATAAGAAAAAAATGATGATTTATGTTATGGGAAGATCCGAGACTCTCCAACTCTGAGGTCCGACGCCATCCAAATCTGATCAGATACTCAAGAGTTGATCTAGAATCGTGAGAACAGCGGAAGGGAAAGCCTCTTGGCTCGACCTAAAGAGGCACCTCTACTCTAAGTCTGTTCATGCGGAATAGTCCGAGGCCAAGGCAATTGGTGTGAAGCTCAGATCGCTTAGACTAGAATCTACCTGTTGGATCTTAGGCCGTCCTACTACTACGCAACTTGAGGCAGTTATTCGACCATCTATATCGATATACCACCTGTTATGGAGAAATTCAATTCGACAGGTTAGGTCCACTGCCAACTTTGGAGCTCGGAGGGGAGACCTTAAGAGCACATGACGGACGAGTGGGACCAAGCCCACCATAAATCCAGATCGAAGCCCGTCCCGGCCTCTGGATGCTGTCCTTGCTTAATAACTCGATGGAGAAGTTCATGTGTATACTAGTCTAGGTCCGAGGTTCAGAGTCAGGCCCTCTTTATTCTGAGATCCCAAGCCGTGTCCGAGGCTGAATGTGAACATTTCGGGTGCTAAACTAAGGAACTGCCTTAAGCAGACACAACCGATTATTACGCCCGCAGATACTCACGATACGCTGCACGATCCCTGGATTACGGGAAGATTCTCCATGATCATAGTATCCCACTAATTGAGTGAATCGTGCCAAGGTTAATGGACGCAGATCGTCCATTACATAAGATCTCACCCTCTCCTACTACACACAAACTTAGACCTAGATTCCCTTGACCTAACTTAAGCATCAGAGGGTCCCCTGCCTAGACCAGGGTCTCCTTTGCTCGTTGTGAGTGTGTAGGTTCAAGTTGCTGAAGCAGCTCAAAGTTTGTGGATTAGAGCAGAGAGCCACTCAGATTTAGTCATCAACATTTTTAGCGGCATCTGTGGGAAACTGATATGAAAAGTCAAGTTCCTATTCTCAAGTCCAATGGCAAGAGGAAAGAAGAAAAGCGGCAGCTTCGGAACCAGAGCAAAATGATCAGACCCGTTCCTCTTGGCTACTTCACACTGAATCAGCCCCAAGGCCTTCCCAGCATTCTCCCAATCGGCCAAGCAAGTATCGAGCGTTGCAGAGCGAGATACAAGCCCTGCGTGATGAAATTAACCAGATGAAGGATCAACAAGAACCGCAACCATGTCCTGTTTAGGAAAATCCTGTTTAGGAAACGATTGGTCTGGTAGTGGAAGCCCATTCCACGCTGAGGAGTATGAGACTCGAGGAGTCTCAATGTCAACCCGCTCGGGCACCAACTTTAGTTCAGAACCCTCCCCCAACCCGAACCTGAGTTCCGGCCCGAAATACAGCGACTAGGGTCCTGACAAATGCCTCAGTCACCTTGGCCCTGACACCAAAGTATCTCCGTCATGAGTTGAAAGGATAAGGGGAAGGAGAACTCCCGAGGTAGAAAACACACAAGAGATGGTGGCTGAAAACAAATATCCATGGGAGACACGGTTTGCAGAGCTCAACAACAAGATTCTAATGATTGAAAAGAATCAGTAGCCATCGTCAGTTCCCGCCACCGTTCAAGCAATGATAGAAGAGACTAAGCCTCCATTCACCTCTGCGATCATGAGCGAGGTGATGCCACAGGTTCCGGATACCTCCCGTCATCCAATACTCTGGGTCTGGTGACCCATACATGCACGTGGAGGCTTATCGTTCGTGGATGCAAATCCAGACAACGACAGACGCGATGATGTGCAGGGGGTTTTCGATCACATGCATGGGATCCGCTCGGAGTTGGTACCATCAGCTTAAACTCCATTTCATTGGTTCCTTTGTAGAGCTCAGCCGATTATTCTTTACCCAATTCATAAGTGGTAAGAAGAGTCAAAAACTGAATACTCATCTGTTCATAATCAAGCAAGGGCCTAAAGAGTCATTGAAAGACTACATCGCTCGTTTTAATGAGGAAGCATTACTGGTGGAAGACTATGACGACAAGATGGTGCTCTCTGGCATGTTTAGTGGTATAAAAGAGGAGAACTTTACCTTCTCCATTGGAAAGAATCCACCGAAGACGTTAGCTGGGCTCATCACCGGAGCCCAAAATACACTAAGGCTGAGGAATTCTCCAACGCCCGTAAAAATGTTCAAGTGACAGAGGCGACCGGTAAGGGGAAGAGGCCAAGGAATGAAGAACCTCAACCCTCTAGCAAAGGACTAGATGACCGCGCTCCTTACGATCGTCGTCCGAGAAGAAGACCGGAGGGTAAATTCTGTTCCTATACCCCCCTTAACACATCTACCAAGCAAATTCTATTGGAAATCAGAGGGCAGAGCTTCTCAATTGTCCTATTTGTATGAAGGCCGACTCGGATCACCGAGACAAATGCAAGTATTATCGTTTCCATCGAGATCATGGTCACAATGCAGCCGATTGCGTGGATCTCAAAGATAAGATCGAGACCCTTATTCATAAGGGTCGTCTGCACTGATATACTAAGGAAGAGAGAACAACTCAGAATGAAGAATGAGAACAGCCGAATAACACCGTAAAAGAGTCAACTGAGATCCGTACCATCTTTAGCGGCTCATCCGGTGGAAGAGATTCAAACAGGGCTCAAAAAGTCCATTCTTGAAATTCTGATCTGGAACATTACATCCACATGACCGAGCAGCCGAGTAAGGAACTTCGGGTCAGCCCATGCAGTCTGACCTTCACGGAAGATGACGCGTGCGGAATCCAGCATCCGCATGATGACGCCCTAGTGGTTACTATGACCATAGTCAACCATAAGGTGTACCACATCCTGGTCGACACTGGAAGCTCAGCGGATGTTATTTTCTCTAAGGCTTTCGAAAGAATAGGGATTCCAAGGTTGCGCCTCAGACCTATGAAGACCCCTTGCACAACTTTGCAGGAGAAAGGGTGATCTCCAAGGGAGCCATCTCCCTCCCTTTGACCGCGGGAGAAGGATGACATCAAGTCACCATCATGGTAGACTTCCTCGTCGTCAATGTGTCGTCAGTGTACAACATCATTCTGGGCAGACCTTCTCTCAATGCAATAAGGGCAATCGTCTCCACTTACCATCTAATGATGAAATTTCTAGCTGAAGGTGGAATAGGCTACCTCCGAGGCGATCAGCGCAAAGTTCAGAAATGTTATGCGATAACAGTAAAGAAAGGGTCCGTGAAGCAAGCGCTCACCGTCAACGTCTTAGATCCCAAAGGACCTATAGACGACTCATCTGTGGAAGATTTGGAGAAAGTACAGCTCGATGAGGCAGACTTGAACAAAACTGTTCAGCTCAAAACGTCATTGAATTCTGAGCAGTGGTCTGAAATGCTAGCTTTCCTACGACAGCACAGGGATGTCTTCACGTGGTCACATGAGGACATGCCCGGGATCTCTCTGGATGTCATGGTCCATAGGCTGAATGTGGACCCGGATCATAAACATGTGAAGTAGAAGAGAAGACCGTTCGATGCCGAGCATTATGAAGCCATAGCCGATGAAGTCTCCATACTGCTCGGCGCTGGTTTCATAGAGGAGGTACACTATCCGATTGAATTGCAAATGTGGTCCTTGTCAAGAAAGCCAACGGGAAATGGCGGGTCTGTGTGGATTACTCGGATCTGAACAAGGCTTGTGTGAAGGATAGCTTTCCATTGCCTCGAATCGATCAGTTGGTGGACAGCACAACGGGGCATGAACTACTCTCCTTCCTGGATGCTTATTCAGGGTACAACCAAATCGCAATGCATCCCCCAGACAGACATAAGACTACCTTCGTCACTGACAAGGGACTCTCCTGTTATCTGGTCATGCCATTTGGCCCGAAGAATGTTGGGGCCACATATCAGAGGCTGGTGAATCAAATGTTCACCAAGCAGATCGGGCATACTATGAAAGTTTATGTCGATGACATGCTTATTAAGAACATCAAGGCATCCGATCACTTAGCAGATCTCGAAGGAACCTTCATCATCCTCCGAGAGTACCAGATGAAGCTAAATCCCGCGAAGTGCGCTTTCAAAGTTGGCTCCTGTAAATTCCTCAGGTTTCAAGTTAGCCAAAGGGGTATTGAAGCAAACCCCAACAAGATCAAGGCACTCCTCGATATGAGCTCGCCTCGGACTATTAAGGATATACAATGCCTCATCGGACGAATAGCAACGCTCAGATGATTCATATCCAGAGCCACGGACAAATGCCTCCCCTTCTTTCAGCAGTTGAAGGGTCATAAGAAGGCAAAGTGGATGATGTAAGGAGGCTTTTCAGTAGCTGAAACAGTATTTAGGTTCGCCGCCCCTACTGTCTAAGCTCGAAGAAGGCAAGCCCATGTTCTTGTATCTTACGATCTCAGCCTCACCTGTCAGCTCAGCCCTGATTAGAGAAGTAGGGGAAAAGCAGCATCCCGTATACTATGTGAGCAAAGCCATAGTACCTGCTGAGACGTGATATCCGACTTTGGAGAAGTTAGCGCTTTGTCTCATTGTCTCAGGTCGGAGTTACGTCTGTACTTCCAGGTTCATTCCATCGTCGTCTTAACCGACTATCCCCTCAAAGAAGTCCTCTAGAGGCTCGAAGTGTCGTGTCGGCTAACCAAGTGGGCCATCGAACTCAAGGAGTTCGACGTCCAGTTCCGACCTAGAACAGTGATTAAGGGCCAAGCTATGGCCGACTTCATTATAGAATTCACCGCCCCGGACGAAGAGGGAATCAGTGTTGAAGTCGAGAAGGCTCCTTCGTCTATTCCTCCAAGTAATCAAGAGATGGTGTCAGAATCAGGATGGATCCTTTATGTAGATGGGTCGTCCAATGCCAATTACGCCGAAGCAGGATTTGTCCTGGTCGCGCCTGACTCTAAACCCATCCAGTATGCGATCAGACTCAGTTTCAAGACCTCTAACAATGAGGCAGAGTACGAGGCTCTGCTGGCTGGACTCAGGCCGGCGGCTAGTCTAGGAGTCCAATTTCTCTAGGTACGATGTGATTCTCAGCTGGTAGTGAATCACATCTCCACTGAATATGAGGCCAGGGAAACTGGGATGGTCGTTTACCTAGCCGAAACAAGGAAACTGATATAAAGGTTTTGGAGCTGCACTACCTGTCAGATTCCTAGAATAGAGAATTTATGGGCCGACGCCCTAGTGAAGCTAGCCTCGGCCACGGAAGGGAAGATCCCATGAATCATTCCAGTGGAGTTCATAGAACATCCGAGCATCGACCAGACGAAGAAGAAAATGGTAAATCCAGTAGATGATACTCCGAGCTGGATAGACCCGATTTATAACTATCTCACATATGGTGAGGTCCCCTTGGATATGTTGGAAGTTAGGCGCCTAAGAGTCAGAGCGACACGGTATGTAATCCTGGATGACATCCTTTACAAGAAGGGGCATTCGCAGCCCTATCTCTGGTCTCTCTGACCCGATGAGGCAGATTATGTGATTCCGAATATTCACGAAGGCATCTGCGGAAACCAATCTGGTGGTCGACCCCTTGCTCTAAAAATACTTCGCTAAGGATATTTTTGGCCGGCCATCAGGGAGGACTCAAAGAACTAGGTTTAAAGGTGTGACAAATGTCAATGGTACGCGGCTGTGCCGAAGCAACCTGTAGAATAAATGACTCCCATGAGCGGTCTGTGGTCATTCGCTTAGTGGGGATCGACATCATCAGACCACTGCCCACAGAAAGGACAAGTCAAGTTTGCCATTGTCGCAATTGACTACTTCACCAAGTGGGCCGAGGCTGAACCCGTTGTAAAGATCACAAAACAAAAGGTGATCGATTTTGTCTGAAAAACATCATCTGCCGGTTCGGGATTTCATGCATCATCGTGTCTGATAATGGCAGATAGTTTGATAATGATAAGTTCCGAGGCATGTGTCAAGGGCTCGGTATCACAAATGCGTATTCTTCGCCTCAGCAACCGCAATCCAATGGACAGATGAAAGTAGTTAACAAGGTCATCAAACATCATTTCAAAACAAAACTAGAGAAAGCGAAAGGCAACTGGGCCAAGGAGCTCCCATTCGTTCTTTGGGCTTACAGGACTACGGCTTAGTCGTTCACTAGTGAAACCCCTTTCTCGCTTTCCTACTGTTCGAAAGCAATGGTGTCAGTCTAAATTGGCCTTCATACAGATCGGGTCAGAATTATCAGGAGAACGAAAACACCGAGCAGATTACAGCCAACCTGGATCTACTTGAAGAAGCCAGAGACATCTCCAGACTCCAGGTCGCTGATCGACATCGATAGGTGGCACGATTCTATAATTCTAAAGTCAAGACCAAGGGGTTCCATCCAGGGGACCTAGTCCTTCGCCGAGTCTTCCAGAATACATCAGAGTCGGGGCTGGGACACTCAGGCTTAACTGGGAAGGGCAGTACCGTGTGGTCCGATCGACCAAACCTTGCTCCTATCACTTAGAAGACCTCGAGGGCCGTCAGCTCCCCCACCCTTGGAACGCCGAGCACCTAAAAGTCAACTACCCTTGATGTAATGGTCGTTGAGGCCCCCCCAATAAATGTACTCCTCCAAGCGACTAGCCTTTAAGGCTCCAAATAAAATCACATTTCTTCGTATCTACATGAGCGGATTATCTACTGACAAAAAATTGCCTCCCATAAACAGGGACCAACTTAACAAACTGATCCATTAAAGGAGTTAGTACGTTATCCCACGAAAGTTCTCCAGGGCATCCCCTCATGTTTGGGAAAAAGCTCGTAGATGACCCAATCCCCAACAAAGGAATAGGCTCATTGTCGGACTGACGGGTTTACTAAAAGTTGCTCGCCAATCAAGGGAGGAGCCGATCTCTTAGGGGACCGGTCCTAACAATTATAACACCATAGTGTTCAACGAAATGACATTGAAATGAGTTGACCCGTTAAGGAGTCGACTTGGCAATGCCCCGAAATGAACCAACCCATCAACGAATCGGTTTGACAATCAACAATTAACAATCACCATCCAAAAGTTAACTACAGATTAATATATAAAAATCATCATCCACATGCGCTCTTCAAAGGGCCAAAAAATGTATCATCTATCGTACCACTCATTAAAAGTTTAAAAAAGGTATAAAAAGGAGAGAATGTTGGAAATTATTCAGTCGGAGCAGGAGGGGGAGCTTGAGAAGCAGGGGGTTGGTCCGGGGCGAGCGTCTCCTGTAGGTTTCTCCCTGACGTCTTCAGGTAATAAAGGCTCAAGGTTGAGGTTTGGATAAAGATCTTGGACTACATCATTGCAAGCAACAAAGCCGTAGTTGTAAAACTTAGTGGCTTCAGCGGCCCTCTCCTTAGAAGACTTGAAGGCATCTACTGCAGCTGCACCGCCGAGGCCTGGGAGGCCTCATCCTCGACCCGTTGAGCCTCCTTCGCCCGAGTGACTGCTCTTTAGCTGGAGCTCACGAGCCTTTCCGTCATCAAGCTGCCGACGCAGTTCCTCCTGATCCATCTGGAGGAATGTGGCCTCATCTCACAGGGTCCCGACCTCGCCCCTAAGGGTTTCCACCTCAGCGTCTTTCTTTGCAAGCTCCCTCAATCTCTCCCGAGTTAGAAGGAGCCTCAGGACGGACTGAATAAAAATAAGAGAATAAGCATTTAAACGCAGTAAAAACTGAAGGCAAGTTAAGTAAGAAAGTTTATAGAAGTACCTAGTAGAAGACGGAAGATATGTCATTGACGAAAGACTTATCCGACTTGGTGAGAAGGCTGAATATCTCCTCCTCTAGGCATGCTTGGTAGCCCATCGGACCAAGCAGGACATGTGGTAGCCTGGCCGAAACCTCTCTCCACTCGTTCCCACCTAAGCCGACCCTGTCACTTCCTTGGCCCCCGTCTGCTGCTTGCCGAGGCCTAAGCCTCAGCCCTGAGATCATTCCTGACTTCGGGAGGGGGAACATGATTTCAGCCATCCGAACGGATTCCTCATATTCGAATGAAGATGGGACGAATATGCAGGGCTCGGGGGTTGCGGGAAGTGCTTCAACAGCATGAGGAGCGACGACGTGGGGAAGAGTTGGAACCAGAGAATGGTTTACAGCAACCTTAGTCGCAACAGGCGCTATAGCGAAAGTTGCAGCAATAGAAATTGAAGATGCATCTAGAGTTGCAGCGATAGAAATTGGGGCCGAGGGGTCCTCGCCGCGAGGAGCCCAGGTCTCCTTCGAATAGTAGTCTTTATTCGGGTTTGAGCCCTCAACATCTCCCCGACTATCGGGGCGGCCTTCCTCCTCTGGGACCTAGAAGCCTCGGCCATGCCTGTACACAGAGTAATGAGTCAACATTTAAGCTAAGAGATTCAGTTCCTTCAAAGTAAGAAATGAAGGGAAAATTTACTGAAGGAAGTGGGGAGTGGCTTGGATTTGCAAAGTCTAGATCAATGAAGGTTGGTGGCTGTGATCAAATCCGACCAGGAGCGGAGATCTCCTGAGTGCACCCTGGCCTTAGTAACCTGATTCTTTTGGTCCAAGATGAGGAGAAGCGAGACCCTCGCGAAATCTGTAGACATGAAAAGATGGCTTCAATCAAATCAAGACAGACGAGAAAGGGGCACTAGAAGAAGAAGGTTCAAGGTCTGATCTAGAGAATTAAATTAGGTATGGACCCGAGTCTCCAAGCTCTTAAGGTTCGCTGCCAGCACCTCCCACTTGTCTAAAGCTCAAAACCATTTATTTTTCCAGTCCTTATTAGAGGATGGAAGATTCACGACCAGCCCCGATCTCTTGCTGATCCGAGTCGCGAAGTAATACCACGACTCTTGGCTATCATGCTTAACTAAGTACAAGCTTATCAGCTCCTCTGGTGTCAACTTTGGGTTCCCAACTTGACGCCAGATGATGTAAGAAGAAATTAAAACCCTCTAAGCATTGGGGCTGAATTGGCCTGGAGCTAGCCCCAAGTAGGATGTGAGGGCTAGGATGAAAGGATGCATAGGAAGTCAAGCCCGCATTGCAGAGTGCAAAGGAAGATCGTGACTTTCCCTTCGTAGGAGCGCCAACAATATCGAGGGGCTTGATGCCCTTATCAGCAAGGAGTTCGGGATCTCAAACTCCGATCGGATCCACCCCATTTGAGACTCCATCAGCACGGAGCCTCCCAGAATAACCTCCAAAGCCCGTTCACTCGCAAGCATCTCAGCACCTCTTGTTGTTGACTCTCGGGGGGCTCAGGCGGTTTTCTTTTTGCCTATGCAGCATGTCTAAGCCCCCTCTTATTTATTCCTCCTGGGCGGGGGAAAGAGGGGTACTGCTTCTAAGGGGCCTTCGGAGGCCCCTCTTCTGTCATCCGAGCTTCCCGGCTCGGAGTCGTCAACGATATTGTAATCTTCTCGAACCATGTTTAAATCATCTGACATCCTGTGAAAGTAAAAGAAATAAAAGTGGTGCTAAAGGGGGAGACTCACCGGACAATCATCGGGAATCGCCTTTGCCAAAAATCTCAAATCGGCCGAAATCGCCTCATCGAAAACTTCAAATCAGTTGAAATTACCTTTGCCGAAAATCGCCTTCTCAGGGAACCAACAACTACGCGGATTCGAAATGCAAGAATGAGAGTGTTTTCGAAGCGTTAGGGTTTATATAACTTATGAAAGATTCTCGCATTAATGGCGAGGCATGATGGCCGCAGCCGAACTGTCACGAGCCGACTTCAGAATACACGTGGCGGTATGTCACTGGCTCGAGCTCTGCTAGGCCACGTGCTTCTGACATTGGGTGGCGGGCTCAGAGCAGCTGAAGCGGCACTCTGGTAGGGGAAGCGTCGCTCGAACGCCTCCAGTGACATACATGGCGGTTTGTCATAGGTTTAGCGACGATTCAAAATCTTAACCATCGCCACGCGTCCGTTGGAGGTTTACCCGTGGACGAAAAATCCCGAGGGCGTATCCCTTCAAACATTAAAATCATGATTGCAACTGGACGCATGGAGGGTACGGTAGGGGAGACTATTGATCTTCCACATATGTTTACTCTTTGAGTTCGTGTCCGGACTCGGAGAGCAAGGGGCTTCTGTTATGGGAAGATCCAAGCCTCTCTAACTCCAAGGTCCGACGCCATCCAGATCCGACAAGATACTTAAGAGTTGATCTAGAATCGTGAGAACAACAGAAGGGAAAGCCTCTTGGCTCGGCCCAAGGAGGCGCCACTACTCTGAGTTTGTCGGTTCGGAATAGTCCGAGGCCAAGTCAGTTGGTGTGAAGTTCAAATCACTCAGACTGGAATCTACCTGCTGGACCTTAGGCCGTCCTACTACTGCGTGACTTGAGGCTGTTATTCGACCATCTATATCTACATACCACATGTTATGGAGAAATCCAATTCGACGGGTTAGGTCCGTTGCCCACTACGGAGCTCGGAGGGGAGACCTCGAGAGCACATGACAGACGAGTGGGACCAAACCCACCATAATTCCGGATCGAAGCCTGTCCCGGCCTCTGGACGTTGTCCTTGCTTAATAACTCGACGGAGAAGTTCATGTGTATACTCGTCTAGGTCCGAGGTTCCAAGTTAGGGCCTCTTTATTCTGAAATCCCAAGCCGAGGCCGAGGCTGAATGGGAACATTTCGGGTGCTAAACTAAGGAATTGCCTTAAGCAGACACAATCGATTATTCCGCTCGCAAATACGCACGATACGCTACACAATCCCCGGATTACGGGCAGATTCTCCACAATCACAGTATCTCACCAATTGAGTGAATCTTGCCGAGGTTAATGGACTCAGATCGTCCATTACACAAGATCTCACCCTCTCCTACTACACACAAACTTAGACCCAGATTCCCTTGACCTAACTTAGGTATCGGAGGGTCCCCTACTTAGACCAGGGGCTCCTTTGCTCGTTGTGAGTGTGTAGGTTCAAGATGCTGAAGCAGCTCGGAGTTCGTGGATCGGAGTGGAGAGCCACCCAGATTTAGTCATCAGCAAATTATATTCCTTGTACACGTGGGATCCACATGACAAGTGTTACAACCAGTTTTCAGAGTGGGACCCATTTGATGAATGAGCCAAAAATCGGAAAGTAATTGCCGGTCCACGAGTGTGGGTATCAGATGGCCTATTCCATCCTTAGTCGGGCAATTGGCCTTGCGATGGTTCAAAGTTAATTAAAATTTTATGGACTGCGTCTCCCAAGCAGACAACGGCTGGGGTAGAGGGAATAAGAGGGCGGATTCGATGAGACCCCGGCCTCATCCAAGACTGTGCGGCCCTTACCATGGGTTACCGTGGGCCCACCTCGATGTATGTATTACGTATCCACACTGTCCATCCGTTTTTCCAGTTCATTTCAGATCATTATTACAAAAGTCAAGCAGATCCAATTATCAGGTGGGCCATACCATATAAACAGTGGTGATTGACTTTTAATGGGCCAAAAAAGCTTTGGATCAAGTTAGTATTTATTTTGTTTCCTTTCATCCAGGTTTACGTGACCTTATCAACAGTTTGGATGGTAAATAAATACTACTGAAACATTAAGGTGCTCCATAAGAAATTTTTGATGGTAGAACGGTCAATCACCACTGTTTTCTTATGGTATGGTCCACCTGATAGTTGGATCTGCTTCAATTGGGAATATTGCCCTAAAATGATCTGAAAAAATGGACGGACGGTGTGGATACATAATACATAGGTCAAGGTGGGCCCCTACAGTAAACCGGCGGTAAGGGACGCACGGTCTTGGATGAGGGGGTCTCACGTGAACCTGAACCCGATTTCCTAAACCTAAACCTTAAACTATTCTCAATTCCCTAAATCTATAACCTAAACCTAAACCAAAACCTATAACCTTAACTTAACCCAAACCTATAACCTAAACCTTAACCTAAATGTATTATCAAATCCCTAAACCTAAACCTACCACCTAATCCTAATCTCAACTCCCTAATCTAAACCGATCCTAAACTTGAAAACCCAAACCTAAAGCCGATCCCGAACCTGAACCCGATTTCCTAACCTAAACCTTAAACTATTCTCAATTCCCTAAATCTATAACCTAAACCTAAACCAAAACCTATAACCTTAACTTAAACCAAAACCTAACCTAAACCTTAACCTAAATGTATTATCAAATCCCTAAACCTAAACCTACACCTAATCCTAATCTCAACTCCCTAACCTAAACCGGATCCTAAACTTGAAAACCCAAACCTAAAGCCGATCCCGAACCCGAACCCGATTTCCTAAACCTAAAAACCTTAACTATTCTCAATTCCCTAATCTATAACCTAAACCTAACCAAAACCTATAACCTTAACTTAAACCAAAACCTTAAAACCTAAACCTTAACCTAAATGTTTTCTCAAATCACTAAACCTAAACCTACACCTAATCCTAATCTCAACTCCCTAACCTAAACCGGATCCTAAACTTGAAAACCCAACCTAAAGTCGATCCCGAACCCGAACCCGATTTCCTAAACCTAAACCTTAAACTATTCTCAATTCCCTAAATGTATAACCTAAACCTAAAACTAAACCTAAACTAGACCAAAACATATAACCTTAACCTAAACCAAAACCTTTAACCTAAACCTTAACCTAAATGTATTCTCAAATCCGTAAACCTAAACATACACCTAATCCTAATCTCAACTCCCTAACCTAAACCTAAACCTAAACTTGAAAACCCAAACCTAAACCCGATCTTGAACACGAACCCGATTTCCTAAACCTATACCTTAACTTATTCTCAATTCCCTAAACCTTAACCTAAATGTATTCACAAATTCCTAAACCTAAACCTACACCTAATCCTAATCTCAACTCCCTAACCTAAACCTAAACTTGAAAACCCAAACCTAAACCCGATCCTGAAACCGAACCCGATTTCCTAAACCTATAAACTAAACCTTAACCTATAACTTATAACATAAACCTATAACCGATCACCTAACCTATGGATTTTTGCTATAGTTTAGAAGATTTGTTGGTACATTTTTGATTTCTTTATATATTGTTTTTTTTTGTTTCCATTTTTTTTCCAGCTTCTTTTTTTTTTTTTTTTTGGTCTTTCTTCCTTTTGAGATGTGTACGAAGGCATGCTTGTTTGATTGTGTCTACAATTGTTGTTTATACAGGTTGACAAGCTAAAGAAGTTAGTGGATGATGAAATTCATTTTCTCAAGGGAAGGGTTTTGAACTTGAAAGTGATATTGTGTCGAAGTCTACAGAAGTTACTTATGCAGTTTCAAGGAAAGAAGAAGCTGTATCTTCTATGTTTGCTGAACTTGACCGTCTGAAGAAAAATTATGTAAAAGCGCGAGCATTATTTAATGCATGAGGGCACGCCTTAGTTGTAATTCTTATGATAGGTTGAGTAAAGTTAAGTATTATTTATTTAGAAGTGTGAATGTAGGATGCAGTATAGATTTGATTGCTATTGTAACAAATCAAATCATTTTTTTTTTTCTTTGATTGCATTAAGCTTAGATGAGTTATCATCATAGCAGGTTCTGTTCTTGCAATGAAACGGGAAAATAGCTATAAAATATAATCCATAGCGGTAGCAATTACTATCTATAGCTACGGATATAATCCGTAGCTATTGGTATCTATAGCTACGGACTATATCCGTAGTTATTGGTATGTAGTGATGTAAATATCGTAAATATTGGTATCTATTGATATGGATTATATCCGTAGCTATTTCTGTATATGGCTACGGATAGAATCCGTAGCTATTTCTGTCTATAGCTACAGAGAATATCCGTAGCGAATTGTGTATATTGCTACGGATAAATCGGTAGCTAATTGTATCTATTGCTACGGATCATATCCGTAGCTAAATGTATCTATTGCTACGGACAAATCCGTAGCTAATTGTATCTTTGCTACGGATATTGTCCGTAGCTAGACCTTTAGCTACCCCACCAATTGCGACGGACGTGGCCACGGACCAGATCCGTAGCAAAAGGGCTTTTGCTACGGATCTAGTCCGTAGCCTTTGCCCGTTTTTCTTGTAGTGAGTTTTAAAATCCCCCCTTCCATTCAGAGTGCGTCAGAGTGCGTCGTGTTACATAACCACTAAGCCCGCCCGGTTTAATCCAAATCATGCTCTGATACCATCTTGTAACGCCCTGAAAATTGGGGGTCGAGCATAAACTCAACTCCCGAGTTCCAACGCATCACTTATGCAACAAATTGAATGATGATTGAATGCTGTCTATATTAGTGTAGTGAACATGAGTGAGATTAAGCTAAAACAACATATCATACTCCAGAGACAAGTGAGATAGCAAGCGGAAGACTGTGATAGATAAATAAAATATATAACTGTGGTGAGTCTCCAGAGTGTGATAACGTTACCAGGTTAAATAATTACAAGTACAATTCTAAAATATACCAAATGTGTAAGGTCCTCTAGTCAACATCCCCGTAACCCCGTCGATCAAGACACGACTCACATGAAGCCGCCAGAATACAGCAAATACGAGCAAGCATCATTGTCATTGCAAAGGTGCAGCTCCGCCTCATAAGCATCGCCGACACCTGCAGCTACAGAGTCTGGTTGGTGTTGCAAACACCGTCCCGTAACGTGGGAGTGAGTGATCAACTCAATGGAACAATAAAGCATAGGTTAACAT
Organism: Magnolia officinalis; assembly: GCA_021015155.1. NCBI lineage: Eukaryota > Viridiplantae > Streptophyta > Magnoliopsida > Magnoliales > Magnoliaceae > Magnolia > Magnolia officinalis. The sequence continues at coordinate 46,026,458 of JAJHSJ010000002.1, read as the reverse complement.
GTTATCAATTTAGTCAAGTAGTAATGATAAAGCAGTATAATCAAACAATTCTAAACACTCTTCTTAACGCAAGTGTGAAATGCTGTCATGATACATGCCCTCACCGACATACTCCCTCATGCGACACCATCTTACGTTCACGGCATGCTTTCATTCCACAGTGCTCCACATCTTCCAGGCGCATGCAATGCGATGATGAGCATGATTACCGAGTTGTTATTAGTCCATTTCAAACAGCAGTATTGGGAAACTAAGACCTCCCTTGTATCATTCCAAACATGATCCATTCTAGGGTCGTCAAACCTAGATAATCTCATACGATAGTGTGGTTTTAGGGCGCTACAAAGGTTGTCAGGGCTGTACACGCAATTGTTACACCACTACCCCATCACCTTTTCAATGATTCATCACTAAATTGATACAGGCCTAGTTCATACTCTATACACCACAGCAAAACTCGTCGCCTCACCACAAATTCAGAGTATGCTCGAGGTCACTACAAAGGGCTCGTCACCAATCAGTGTAGGTCGACAGGATGAATATAGTGTCCCATACCACCATAATCGGCTCACGAGTCTGGTTGCTCAATGGACACTACGGGGAAGCACGTGGCCCCAGCATAGGCCGACAGCTCGACCACGGTGTCCTATACCACCATGCCCGACTCCTTTGTCTTAGCGGATCGAGGAACCATGGTTAAAGGGATTTCACTAGTAAGTTTGATACCCAAGGTTCAAGCAGAGGCGTCCAAACATGGTGAACATACATAAGACAGATCGGGTTACATGACGAGCCAGACTAGCACGAGCGCACGACCAGCCGAACGACATGAAGTGCATAAGCACTTCGCGTGGCCTAACCATTATCGCCAACCAAAGTACGACTCGGGTTCGTCAGACACATCCTACGTGGTGAAATGAATCTCAACCACGAATTTAAGTCTGGTACCGATTGTCTGGACTATAATCATAATCCCAATCGCAATCAATCCTCATTCAAAGCATGTGGAGTAAAGCATAATAAACAAGGTAATTCAAGCATGTGAACAAACATGTCATAAAGCATGTTACAAAGCACAATGTAAATAAGGAATACAAACACATATATTTCATAGTAAGCGATTAAATTGAACAACCATCATGGAGGAAATCATATACGTTTCTAAGTTAGTTGAGAATCCCATCTCAACACCACTATTAAACTTAGTTCGTCACACATTTTCTCACATAGGCATTTTAGCAAACACTTAAACTACACCACTCCAACATACATAACGTATGTTGATTTCAACATAGAATAGGACAAATCCTTATAGCAAGGAGTTGTCGCATACACATCAATAATGTTCTTACATTCAATACATATGACAGTCATAAATCATAAATCCATATTTATTTAGTCATTTCAACAAACACTTAGAATACACTATTTTAACATACATAGTGTATATTAGCAAAAACATTCATTAGGGCGAACCCTCTCGCCAAGTAAGTGTTATACACATATATAATATGTTCATACAGTAAATAATCATGGCAAACACATTTCTAAAATTTATACGTATACAGTACTATCTATAAATACCTAGAATACACAAAATTCCATATTCTTCGTATTTAATCGAAACGGAAAACAGACAACACTTTGTACATGTGCAATTGCATGCAGATCATGAATCTATCATTATCTGACATTGAAAGCATTGAAAACCATAACCTATACATCTAAAGTCCGCACCTTTTATCGGTAAGCTTGAACCGAAACCAGTTTGAACCCAACGCCTTTGTCTACGGCGATTTGGCAACCTACAACAGGGAATAGGTTAGCTATTACACAAGACACACTACCTAGAACTCTAAAACAGGTTAGGGTTAGGTTTTCTTACCTAGGAACGAAGTCGAAATCGCTGGGATAGCAATTAGAATAAGGTGGTTAAACACGTATAGTAGCAGGGAAGCATGGCAGGGAGATGCTCCCACTACTCCCACACTTCCTCTCTCTTTTCTCTCTCTCTCTCCTAAGTTTTCTCAAATTCGTGTAGCTGAATGAGAGAGGGTTTTAAGGTCCTTATATAGCTTAAAAACTCACCAAATTAGACTTCAGGTTAAGGTATACTTAGGTTATATCCAAAGTGGGTCAGTTTCAGCTCAACGGAGTACTTCTGGCAGCCACCCTTGAGCCAAAGGTCGGACTTAAGCTCACTGACCTTGGATCTAGGTCGAGTTACGTTTTCATTTCGGTCGGATTCCCAGATCACGCGTGGCGGACTAGTTTCAGTTCAACGGTCAGTGAAACTCGATCAGAGATTCCAAGTACATAGATATGTTTAGGGAAATATCCCTGATCTGAGGGTGTAATTTGGCCTGATTCTGACTGTCTGGTTGCTCAATACTGAACCGCAAGCGTCACATGCCAGATTTCATAAATCCTTATTTATTTTGGAATTATTTTCATGTTTCTCACACTCCCCGCTCCGAGCTCAAGCGAATAGCGCTGGGACACTATCTGGATTTGATTTCCTAGATGGTTGTCAAGCTCAGCAAGGCGGTCCTAATTCCTTAACTTCGTGTTAATCGGACTTCCGACGTGCGGTCCAGATCTGATACGGAGTTTCGAGATGCTCCCGAGAGCAGCCGGGTAATGAGATTGATCATATATTTTAGGGTAACCTAGCGTCAATGATTCTACAAGTTTTGGATCTTGCAGATCAGATTTAAAGTGATTGGTGCTAATTTTACAGGTACTCTAGTTTACCACAGGCTACTTCTCGCCTAATTTCTAAAGGATTTAGTCCTAAGTAATTTCTGTCTAAGGTGGTACCTGGGCCTTTGTAGTTTGTATATAAAGTGATCCAAGTTATAGTACCTAGCTAGTTTAAGATAGTGTCTAGGGTGAAAGTACTTAGAAAAATTGAAAGAACAAGGTGGTGAAGGGTGGGATTTGTGAAGGAAAAGGGTTAACAAGCGATTTTAGATTATGGGATTGGGTTCTGACAAGTTAATAAGGTGTTAGGAGCGACCCATTGCCTAAGGACGTCTAATTATAGGTTGGGAAAAATCTGGGATGTTACATGTCCACCATGATGTTTGTCAGGAATCCAATTCGTCCATCCAATTTTTTAGCTCATTTTAAGACATTGGACCGAAAGTGAGCAGGATCAAAGACTCACGTGGGCCGTACTAAAGGAAAAGGTATTTAGGGAAATTCTTACAGTCGAAATCTCCCTAGGTTGGACAATAATGTTTACATCCATCCATACCGTTAATAACGTCATTCCTATTAGGATAAACTGAAAACACAAATATTAGCATGATTCAAAACTTTTGTGGCCCTTAGAACTGGGCATAATCCAATATGATCCGACGGATCCGATCGAGTAGGCCCACTCAGATCCGACCGTACATTGAGTCGAGTTCAGATCATTGGCCAATCCGGACCGATCTGATCCGAGATGCAATCTGATCTAATCCAATCCGCACAACGTTCATTCAACACTGTTTCTTGTAATGTTGTCCACTTGAGATTGAGATATACCTCATTTTTTGTTTAATATCATAAAATGATCTAGAAAAATAGATGAACGACATGGATGAAATAAATACATCATGGTGGGGTCCAAAAAGCACCAACCACCAGCCATTGGCTGGTGGCAGGGGAAGTAGACAATTCATCTCCTCTCGCCTCGAGCATGGGATTCCTGATACTGACACCACAGTACATTGGGTATTGACGTGAAGGTGAAGCGGATGGGCAGGTTTATAATGCACCAGCCGGTGCATTGACGTCAACAATTTCTGTGGGTCCCATGAGGTATGTGTTATATCCAAACCGTCCATCCATTTGGGAGGCTCGTCTTAAGGCTTGAGCCGAAAAATAAGACAGATTTAAAGAACAATGGACCACACTGCAAAAAGCAGTGGGGGTTAAACGTCTACCATTGAAACTCTTTTAGGGGTCACAGAAGTTTCAGATCAATATGAAATTTATTTTTCCTCTTCATCGGTGATGTGCAACATTTGATCGTCGATTGGAGACTTGATGAAGCTATGCACAATAATTTTCACCATTCGATAGAGCATTGGAGGTTAATCAGATAGTGAACAACACTTTCTATCGTTTGATTATTGATTGAAGGTCGATTAAGTGATCGTCAGTGTTGTGCACCATTCCATCGTCGATAGGGGAATTGACGACATGATTTATAGTGGTATGTACAGTTCAATAGTTGATTGGAGCTTGATCAGATGGTCGACAACACTTCGTGTCATCCGATTGTTGATTATGAGGTCGATCGGGTGATCATCAGTAATGCGCACTATTCGATCATCGATATTTAATTGATAAGCATACAGACAAATGAGCACACGGACAAATGGAGGGAATCTCAAATATCACCTTTATCCAAACTTTTGTGGCCTCCAAGAAGTTTCAATAGTACAAATTCAATTCTAGTTATTTAGGATTATCAGACCCGTATCCTAGTCTGTATCGTTCCGTAGACTCTCGTGATCCTCCCTTTCCAATTCCGGCAACCCTTGACCTATAATCGGCATTTGCGCCCGACGTAAGTCGCATCCTGTAAATCTATGTCGACTCGACTCGAAACTTGTACCCTAGTGACCGCGTCATTGTCGCAGTTCCAACGCCGCGTCTCGCATGCCGATGCGATACCCAGGCTAGGAGTTGTAGGCCCACGTATTTTCTGAAGAAATGCCGCGCGTTGCGGATTCTAATAGAATCTCTACAACTCATCACATCAATCAATCAATCACAAGTCAAGTACACAACCCATCCCTCTCTCACCAACAAGGCATGGCCCCCGTCTCTCTCCCATCCCCAAAGTCAACCCTTTCTTACAACACCCATCCCTCTCTCACCAACAAGGCATGGCCCCCGTCTCTCTCCCGTCTCTCTCCCATCCCCAAAGTCAACCCTTTCTTACAACACCCATCCCTCTCTCACCAACAAAGCTTGGCCCCCATCTCTCTCCCATCCCCAAAGCCAACCCTTTCTTACAACACCCATCCCTCTCTCCCATACATCACTCCATCCCATCCCATTCTCCACCAAATCCCAAGCAACCATGAGAGAAAAATCCTAAGGAGAGGAGAAGCTAGGTGTGGCCCACTCCCTACCACCCAATCCCTCATCTCAACCCTTCAACCTTCATCATTTGCCGTCAAAGAAGGAGCCAAGGAGCATAGCTTGTCATAGATCCAAGAAAAAGAGTAAACAGTGGGTGATTTAGAATATCCAACCATTGATTTTCATTGAGGGACCACTTGTGATGGGACCCATCTTGATGTATGTACATGGAGGAGCTCATAGTGGCGGAGCTCCTCCCATCTCCGTCGTTTCCTTCTCTCTCTCTCTTTTTCTTTTTGTATGGTGTTGATGATGATGAGGTGTGGCCCACCTGATGTGTGTGTGTGTGGCCCACCTATGAAGTATGTATCATGTCCATGCCATCCATGCGTTGGGTCCACCTATATAAGCTTTTCAAAAAACTATGGGCCACACATGTTGTAAAGCTCGTATCCTAATCCGTACTGTTCCGTCGACTGCCGCGATCATTCCCATCAAATTTTAGAAACATACGACGTATAATTGATGTTTGCACGTGACCCTAAGCTATATCCTATAGAATTGAGTCAGCTTAATTCGAGACTTGTACCATTACGACCGCACCGTCGCCGGGGTTCCAATGCCACGTCTTGCATGCCGATCCGATACCCTGGCAGGGAGATGTAGGCCCGCGTTCCGTTTGAGAAAAACACCGCGTATTTGCAATTCCAAGAGAATCTCTACATCATGTGTCATCAATCAATCACCTCATGTCATGTACACCCACCCATGCTTTCTTTCTCCATAAGTCAAGCAACCACCAAGTCAACTCTCATGTCAAGTACACCATCACCTCACCCATCACTCACATCCATCACTCACATCTCTCCTTACAACCCTCTCTCTCGCTCTCTCTTTCCCATCACATTTTCCAAGCAAAAATCCATGTGATTAGGCCCATCTTGATGTAATTGTGGCCCGTTGTTGAGGCCCACCTTGATATTTACAAAGAACCATTTGTAACGACCCGTAAATTTTCGTACTTTGGCTCGAGTACCATCTCGACCAGAAATCAATTAGGATTAAATCCTTTAGAAATTTAACAAAGTTAACTAAGTGCAAAACTCGATTAGCCATGAAATCCGTTGGGATCGCTTTAAATACGATCTGCAAGACCCAAAACTTGCAAAATCAGTGACTCAAGGTTACCCTAAAGTTTAGAACCAAACTCATTACCCGGCTGCTCTCGGGAATGAAATGAAACTTCGTATTAGGTCAGACCGCACATCGGAAGTCCGATTAACACGAACTTAAGGATCTAGGACCGCCTCACTAGGCTTGACAACCATCTCGGAAATGAAGTCCAACGATGTCCCACGACCATTCGTTTGGATCCGGAGCGAGGGAGTGTGAAAAAACACTATTCTCATTACAAAATAAATATCTGGAATAGTGATCTGGCACCATTCGCTTGCGCATCAGTATTAAGAAACCAGACCCTCAGAATCAGACCAAAATTACACCCTCGGATCAGGAAAAATTTAGGAACATTTACATGTACTTGGAATTTCGGATCGTGGCCCACTAACCGTCGAACTGAAACTGGTTCGCCACGTGTGATCTGGGAATCCGATCGAGTTAAAAACGTAATCCCACGTAGATCCATGTGTCGAGAGCTTAAGTCTGACGTTTGGCTCAAGGAGGGCCACCAGAAACCCTCTTTTGAGCTGGAAAAGTGCCGAAATACCTATAATAGTCGTACCCCTTGAACAGGAGTCTATTTCGGACAGGTTTCTGGCTATATAAGGGCCTTAGAACAGCCCCTCTCACAGCCATACGAATTTGGGATAAAACCCTAGAGAGAGAGAGAAAAAGGAGAGAAAAGCTTGGGATTTGTGGGAGTACTTCCCTCCTGCTGCTTTCAATCATCACAAGGGTTGCACCGCCCCTTTCCAGACATTTTCCCGGCGATATCAACTCTGTTTTAAGGTGAGAAACCCTAACCCTAGGTCTGATTTGAGGTGTATAGGCTATTGGTTATGAAATGGCTAACCGATTCCGCTCTTTAGGCTAGAAAACTCCCGAATACGGAACCTCATCCAACCTTGCTGATTCGTTGAGATTCCAAGGTGAAAGGTGAGGACTTTAGGTGTATAGGTTACGGTTTTCAACGCTTTCAATGTCAGATAATGATAGATTCATGATCTGCATGCAATTGCACATGTACAAAGTGCTTTCCGTTTCTGTTTCGATTAACGTTGTAGAATATGGAATTTCACATACTCTAGGTATACGTAGAAATACGTATACGTATTTTTTTTGGAAAAATGTTTGACATGTTTATTTAATGTATGATTATACAATATATGGATAAAATACTAGTTTGGCGAAAGGAATCCCCGTATTACATGTTCGCTTGTAAATACTACGTATGTTGAAATTGTGTATTCTAGAAATACCGCATATGTGTAAATTTTGGAAATGTCATTGTCATGATTATTTGCTGTATGATTATGGTATACACGGATAAAATACCCGCTTAACGAAAGGATAGCCCTAATAAGTATTTTGCTAACATACGTCATGTATGTTGGAATAGTGCACTCTAAGTGTTTGTGTAAATGCTTAAGTGTTAGTGCCTTAGATAGGTGCTGATATGCAATTCCCGACTACCTTAGAGACATGTAGGATACCCTCCATCTGGTGGTTTACTCTAACCACTCACTTGTGATGTGTATGCAATTGTATCCCTATTTGTATAGTACTCTACAACATTCTTTACAACATGCTTTACTTCATGCTTTATAACATGCCTTATGACATGCCTGTTAACATGCTTGTATTACTTTGTTTATCATGCTTTACTCCACATGCTATAGATGAAGATTGATTGAGGTTGGGACTATGTCTATAGTCCAGACATTCGGTACCAGACTGGAGATTGTGGCTGAGATTCATGTCGCCACAAGGGATGTGTCTGACGAACCCGAGTCGTACTTCGGTTGGCGATAGTGGTTGGCCACACGGAGTGCTTTTGCGCTTCATATCGCCCAACTTGTCGTACGCTCGAGCCAGTCAGGCTCGTCAAGTAAACCGATATGTGAATGTGTGTTCACCATGTTTGGTCGCTACTGCTTGAACCTAGGGTACCAAACTTACCAGTGGCGATCCCGTTAACCATGGTACCTCGATCCGCTAAGACTCATGAGCCAGACATGGTGGTATGGGACACCGTGGCCGAGCTGTCGGCCTATGGTGGGGCCAAGTGCCTCCCCATAGTGACCATTGAGCAACCCAAACTCGTGAGCCGAATACGGTGGTATGGGACACTATATTCGAGCTGTCGATACTTACGGCGGGAGCCGAGTACGGTGAGACCTGTACTCGTGCTAACGGGTGACGAGTCCTCTGTAGTATCTTCGAGTATACTCCAAGGTCTGTGATTGGCGACGATTCTTTCACAGCAACTAGAGTATGAGTGGAGCCGAGTATGGTGAGACCTGTACTCAAGCTGACGGTCAGCAATTGAGCCACATACGGTGAGATCTGTGTCCGTGCTGACGGGTGACGAGCCCTTTGGGATGCCTTCGCTATGCCTCTCAAACCATAACACCGTATGATATTAGCTAGGATTGACGGCCCTAGAATGGATCATGTTTGGGAATGATACAAGTGAGGTACCTTAGTTTCCCAATACTGCTGTTTGAAATGGACTAATAACAACTTGGAAATCATGCATATCATTGCACCGCATGTGCCTAGTAGATGTGGAGCACTGAGGGAGTTATGCATTCGCGAACGTAAGATGATGTCGTACGAGGGTGGTTTGCCAAGGGCATACATCATCATGTCATTTCATTACCTGCACTTAATAAGAGTAGTTAAACTTGTTGATTTGTACTGCTTTATCATTACTTGTTGATTGAATTGATAACATGTTAACCTATGCTTTATTGTTCCACTGAGTTAGCTACTCACTCCCACGTTACGGGACGGTGTTTGCAACACCAACCAGACTCTGTCGCAGGTATAGATGGCGCGTCGGTTCAGGAGCCGGAGTCCGATTTGACGAGGACCAGGATGAGTTCTCATTTATGCAGTACTCGGACGGCTTTGCTTAGGCCGACTGCATCGCGGGGATTTCAGGACTCACCGTTTAGATTATATTTTGATTTTTGACTCAGAAATAGTACATGTATATGGATACTCAGTTAGTGTTCATACTCAGGTGTTCATGAAATTTTGTTTCTTCACATACCTTATATATACAATTTCAGTCTTCCGCTTGCCTTTTTACAATTGAACTGGAGTATGAATTACTGTTTTGGTATAATCTCATTCATGTTTATTGCTCTAACTCAGACAACATTTAACCATCATTGTGTATGTTGCATAAGTGATGCGTTGGAACTCGGGAATTGAGTTCATACTCGACCCCCGAATTTCAGGGTGTTACAAGTTGGTATCAAAGCATGATTTTGATTAAATCGGACCTGAGTTATGTTCCCACTACGTACGCTGATGCATTACAACTTAGGAGGGAGCGACGAAACATAGAAACAGTCATAGGTATTTCTATTTCGCCAATCGGCGAAGTTCACTAAAGTCGAACGCCGAAATCGAGTCCGTATTCAACCATGGTCGCACGGGTCGACCTTAAAACATTCCTAGACCGTCTATAGATGCTTCTAGATTACAATCCACCTCACCCCAACCATTGAAAATTGGTAGAATAGGGGATAAGAGTGATGATGATAACTACTCCGAATCCTCGGAGCTTCTCTGGACTCCTCACAGAGACTTCCCGAATCCATGAGGAAAGAAAGCAGACAATATAAATAAATTCTAATACATTCGAAATTGATTAATGAATGCTTAAAAATTAGTTCACAACCTTTAAATAGGGATACCAAGTAATGAAAATGAAATCAGAAACAAACTACAACTAAGACTCCTAGAATTCGCGACTTACTATAAGGTCGTGATGTCTACTAGTGCGCAAGGTTCTCAGCCAAAAAAAATAGTAAGTGTCCTATTTGGCTTCACCAAACCGTCCTCCTAATTATTCTAAGTTCTTTACGCGATGAGCGCAACTCCTAAAACCCAACAGATGAAGAGTAATTAAACTAAAACTACCATTTTTAGCAAAACGAAATTGAAACGGGAAAATGACCGTCAATCGGAGGGTTTTCTCACAATTCTGGGCTGCGCAACCTAGCATAGCAGGGTTGGTTGGCTTCATTAGCTCGCTCTACCCCAAATTCATATATTTTACGTCAAATAACTCATTCCAGATTGCAAGTTACGTTCGATTATTCCGAAACTACCCGAAATGGAGCGAATCGGGATCGGGGGGCCAAACGGAACACTTCCGGAGGGATCCAAAATGGGACCCAGGGATTTTTGGGGCCCAGGGGACTGGATGATCACAACCGTGGGGCCCCATTTCCAAAATTCTAAAAAATTTTGGTGAGGCCTCGCCGATTTTCGGGTTGGGCCGGGCCCACGGTCTGGGCCGGTCGACTTTGGGGGTCCCTACAACCCCCTGCCCTAGCTCCCATCCTAAAACTATTTCAAAAAGTCACACTTCCTTCACAAACCCCCTCCCTTGGCCCTTTTTCCCTTCCCTCTTGCTGCCCTTTCTTGCAAATCGCCTCTCCACCTCTCTTCTCTACTGATTTCGACCACTTCCCACCATCCTCCATCGTGGTGCGCTGCCCTCTTCTCCATTTCCTCTTCTTTTCACTCGTTTGGACCCCCTACACGTTGTTGGAGGTCCCAAAATCGTGGGAGCTATCCCCAACCGATCTTTCCTTTTCCTTTCTTCATTTCCCACATTTTTCACTCTCCCACGTCTGTTGGGTCAGCTGATCGTGGAGAACTTGGGAGATCAGTCCCTTTTTCCCTATTTCATCATTTTCCCATGGCCTTTTTGGTGTTGTGGCGGCCATTTTCTCCATCTCCACCATCCTCTCTCTGATGGGCAAGAGGAAGAGTGCCGCTGATGAGGCCGGGCCTAGTCGCCCTACACGATCGAGGCGGGGACGCGGGGCTAGCTCGAGCTTTGCCCGGGAGTTTCGCACGAAGCGGGACCTTGATCCCCGGATCCCTGCCGAACGGGTGCAGTTGGCGGCGCTACCTCATGGAGTCTATGAGAACCGCAGAGTTCTTTTCGAAGCCCAGGTGGATGGTCGGCTATTTGGGGAGTATTATTTGTTTGAACAAGTGGAGGCGGCCCTCTGGGGTCCATTATTTGAGGTCAGGGGTCGCGCAAATTCCGGCACTGTCAGAGCCTTCTACGCCAACATTCGCGAGCCTTCACTAGACCCTTTGCAGTTCCGGCTCGTAGTTGGGTGGATCTATTCGTCACCGTTGATGTGAAGATGATCGCGCGGCTTATGAATATGCCCCTTGGTGACGTTCATGCTAGCGAGCTGAATTGGCGACTGCTCGTGAAAGGGATCGTCGCACCCGATACCTTTGTGGTGGCCGACTAGCTGAATGGCAGCCAAACAAAAGCCTGCTAGCGTCCCACATGTCTGAAGACTTCCGCCTACTACATCACATCTTCACATACAATCTCTACCCCAGACACAGTAATCGCAGCGAGTGCACGCGCCTTATGGTTGATTTTCTGTACCAAGTGGGGCAGCGGGCGAACTTGTGTGTGCCCACTTTCGTGTTGCGACAGATCGTGAGTGTTGCACGCTCCACCAAGAGTTCTGATTCGCTTCCTTTCGGCCGACCTTTATGTAGGATCGCACGGGAGTATGGCTATAGTCTGGGGGCAGAAATGCCAGTACAGGTCCACCAAATTGACGAAAACACTCTCAAACAGATGAAGCTTGGGGCACAACGACAACGGGCCCGACAGGACGAGAGTGAGGATGAGATTGAGAGCGATGAAGACACGAGTGAAGGGGGAAGTGAAGCTGAAGAAGAGGAAGAAGAACCTGAGGCTCAGGACACTGAGGAAAGTTCACCTCCTGCGGCTCAGGAGCAGGGCGTGGATCGGGACGCCTTTGATGCACGTTTAGCCCGTCTTGAGGAGGGTCAAGCCGCCCTGCAGCAGGAAGTCGGGCGAGTCCGAACCAAGCTTGGCAAGGTGTCTCGCACCTTGAAAGCCATCCTGTGTTGTCTGCAGGACAAGAATGCCCCTCCTCCATCGCCTGATTTGGATGCCTAGTCATCCACGTTGTTGTGTGTGGTTGTTTGTTTTTGGTTACCGCGATAGGCGGTTTATGTTTTCATGTAGATGATGTAGTAGATAGTAGCATGTTCTAAGTGTTTGATGTTGTGGATGTATTGGCTATCATGTGATTTTCTGTCATGATTCACGTAACTCTGTATTCCATGTATTATGACAATTTTGGGTAAATGAAAGGCATGTAGCCTCTTTTGTTTTGATGATGTGTGGAATGCTTAAAGTGCTTTATGATGTGTGTTGTGCTTTATCTTACAAATGTTGTACCCTATGTTGTATAGGACATGCCGCGACAGTACACACGGAGCACGGCACATCTCCTTCTGACCGGCTCTATGGACCAGACTCCTTCTGGTAGTAGCGGTCCTGCGGACCGAGGGTTGGGTTCTGATCAGCCTCCTACTGGTCCTACCGGTGGACTGCCACCTTATACGCCCCCGGTCCGTGAGCAGTACCGACCGTCTTCTTCTGCGCAGCATGACTCCCAAGCTGCTCCGCCGACTGATAGGATCGAGCAGCTGATGTTGATGATGCATCAGCAGCAGATGCAGCAGCAGCAGATACAGCAGCAGCAGCAGCAGATACTGCAGCAGCAGCACCAGCAGCTTATGGCCACTATCGCTGAGGCCTTATCCCATGGTGGCAGTGCGACTCCACCTACGACATCCGCACATCCTGATGAGCATTCTGAGCCTCCTGCTCGGTCTGAGGATGTGCCTCTGCCCACATCCGTCGCACCTCCTACTGGAGATGTAGGTACACGCGGTTTACTCGAGCGATTTCAGCGCTTGAGGCCTCCCTCATTTATGGGTTCTCACAGACCCGAGGAGGCAGAGTTCTGGCTTAACCGCATCTCCAAGATGCTACGGATGCTGCACTGTTTAGAGGCAGAGCAGGTCGAGTTGGCTTCCTTCATGTTTGAGAGGGAGGCCAGTTTATGGTGGGATGTGTGTGCTGACGGCGGTCGAGCAGTAGATTACGTGTGGACCTGGGAGGCTTTCGAGTTCCGGTTCCACGAGAAATACTACCCGCAGACTTATCGGCACGAGCGGGAGGATGAGTTCCTACGCCTCAGGCAGGGAGGCATGACGGTGACGGAGTATGAGCACCGCTTCACTGAGTTGGGCCGCTTTGTCCCAACTATCCTCGTCAATGAGCAGATGAGAATGTGTCGCTTCTCTGGAGGCTTGCGACCTGACATACGGTCGAAGATATGCTGCCTCAGTATCCCTACCTACGCGGCATTGGTCCACATGTCTATGACGGCCGAGCAGGATGTGGACCGATTGGCCAGATCGCGTGGTGCTATGGTTGCGAGGCCACGTCAGGATTTACAGAGCAGGCCTATCTTAGGCAAGAGGCCTCGTGCTGATTCGCCTCCCAAGGCCGCAACACCAGTTATTCCTGTGAGACGCCCGATTGTGACCTGCACGTATTGCGAGAAACTGGGACATCCCGCTGAGAGTTGCTTCTCGCGTATGAGGGCTAGCGGATTTGCACCACCGCAGAGGTTGGATCGCCCTTACCCACAGGCCATATCAGCTCCACCTCTACAGACTGCTCCTGCACATCCTTCTTTCCGACCTCTCGTATCGCGCTTCAGGCCGCCACAACGACCTTGGCTCCTCAGCCGAACCGTCAGCAGCAGGCTCGCGTACACACGCTTGTTGCTGAGGCACCTGAGACGTCGATCTCGGCTCCGACGGCTTTTGAGGGTACGGCTTACATTCATGGTACTTCCGTTTCCTTATTGGTGGACACTAGGTCCACTACTTCTATTATTTCTTGTGGGGCGGTTAAGCGTCTATCTTTGCATACGATTCCCACTAAGGGAATGAGACTCACTACGGCTACTGGGACCTGTTCGGATGTCACACGGTTATGTGAGGGTTGCTCCATAGTTTTGGGTAGCAGCACAGTGCTCGTCGACCTCATTGTTACTCCACTATGGCACTACGACGTTATCCTTGGTATGGATTGGCTCGCTAAGATGAGGGCGGAGATAGATTGCGATACTCGGATCGTGACTGCCTATGGATCTGATGGCACAGCTTTCACGTTTCCAGTGCAGGTCAGTTGGTCCTGCCTTGTTGATTGTTATGCTGCTTTATTAGTGCCGGTTGATGGTCCGACATTGGAGGGTACGCCGGTTGTTCGGGAATTTGTGGGTGTGTTTAAGACTATTCCTGGTTTACCTCCTCAGCGCGAGATTGATTTTACGATTGATCTTACGCCTGGTGCGACGCCCATCTCGTTGCCGACTTATCGTATGCCTCCATGTGAGATGGAGGAGCTGCGGAGACAGATTGACGAGCTTGTAGAGAAGGGTTTTATACGGCCTAGTGTGTCTCCTTGGGGAGCACCTGTGCTATTTGTGAAGAAGAAGGACGGGTCGCTACGGTTATGTATTGATTACCGTAGGTTGAACCAGGTCACGGTGAAGAACAAGTATCCTTTGCCCAGGATAGATGATCTGTTCGATCAGTTGAGTGGGGCGAAGTATTTCTCGAAGATTGATCTTCAGTCGGGGTACCACCAGTTGCGCGTGAGAGATGAGGACGTGCAGAAGACAGCCTTCAGGACGTGCTTTGGGAACTATGAGTTCTTGGTGATGTCGTTCGGCCTTACGATCGCCCCAGCCGTGTTCATGGATCTGATGAACCGGGTATTTCGGCCCTTCCTGTACCGATTCGTCATCATCTTTATTGATGACATTTTGATATGATATACTCTACGAGTCGGAAGGAGCACGAGGAGCACTTGAGAGCGGTGTTAGGTACACTGGAGAAGAACCAGTTGTTCGCACAATACAAGAAGTGCGACTTCTGGCAGGAGGAAGTCAAGTTCCTGGGACATGTAGTGTCCAAGGATGGGATAGCAGTGGACCTTGCTAAGGTAGCCACGGTTCAGGATTGGCAGCAGCCTGAATCGGTTACCGAGGTGAGGAGTTTCCTTGGTCTGGCTGGGTATTACAGACGCTTCATTCGAGACTTCTCGAAGATTGCCAGGCCATTGTCTCAGTTGACTCGGAAGGACCTAAAGTTCGCCTGGAATGAGAAGGCGGAGGCAGCTTTTAAGGAGCTGAAGGACAAGTTGACGTCCGCCCCTGTGTTAGTATTGCCAGAGCAATGGGAGAAATACACGACATATACTGACGCGTCTCGCGTTGGTTTTGGTTGTGTTTTGATGCAGAAGGATAGGGTGATTTCGTATGCCTCGAGACAATTAAGGAAGCACGAGGAGAATTACCCTACACACGACCTGGAGTTGGCAGCTGTCATCTTTGCATTGAAGCTCTGGAGACATTACCTCTACGGAGAGGAGTTCGAGCTTTTCTGCGACCACAAGAGCCTTAAGTACATATTCACACAGCGAGACTTGAATATGAGACAACGCCGACGGATGGAGACCTTGAAGGACTTCAAGTTCGAGGTTTCCAACCATCCTGGCAAGGCGAACCTTTTGGCAGACGCGTTGAGCTGCAAGAAGGCGATAGCATTTGCGGCACCATTGATGATAGCTGAGTGGGACATGGTGGAGTTCGTACGGGACTTCGAGCAGAGACTCACTTGGAGGAGCCATTTGAGTGTGTTGCGCACGTTCGGACGCGACCACTTATCGACGACAGGATTATTGAGGCCCAGGAGGGCGATATACGGCTGTCTGAGCTTCGAGAGCAGGCTAGCGACACCGAGGACTCCGAGTGGAGAGTTGGTTCTGATGGGGGTCTACGATTTCGTGGCCGCCTATGCGTTCCTGATGTGCCCGACTTGAGACGCGAGCTTCTCGAGTCTGCCCATAACTCGAAGCTTGCGATGCATCCTGGTAGCACGAAGATGTACCGGGATATGAGGCGGACGTATTGGTGGGATAACATGAAGGCCCACATTGCTGAGTATGTGTCTCGATGTCTGACGTGCCAGCAGGTCAAGGCAGAACATCGCCGACCTCCTGGACTGCTTCAGCCTATGCCCATAGCAGAGTGGAAATGGGACTTCATCTCCATGGATTTCATATCAGGGCTGCCGAAGACGAGGAAGGGACACGATTCCATTTAGGTGATTGTGGACCAGTTGACCAAATCGGCCCATTTCCTCCCTATCAGAGTTACGAACTCTGCAGACGAGCTGACTAGATTGTACATCAGAGAGATCGTCCGTCTGCATGGAGTTCCTTTAGAGATCGTGTCGGACAGAGACACTCGGTTCACATCTATCTTCTGGACTCGTATCCAGGAGGCGATGGGTGTGAAGTTGAAGTTCAGTACGGCGTTTCATCCTCAGACTGATGGGCAGACAGAGCGGGTGAATCAGATTCTGGAGGATATGTTGCGAGCATGTGTGTTGGACTTCAAGGACAGCTGGGATGACTGTCTTCCGTACAGAGTTTGCCTACAACAACAGCTTCCAGGCGACTATTGGCATGGCGCCATATGAGGCCCTATATGGTCGTCCTTGTAGAGCACCGCATTGTTGGGCCGAGGTTGGCGAGCGTAGTCTGATTGGCCCGGAGTTGGTACAGGCGACTACAGAGAAGGTCGACATTATTAGGCGTCGACTGCTTACAGCACAGAGCAGACAGAAGAGTTACGCCGATACGAGGCGGCGACCGCTTGAGTTCGAGGTCGGGGATCATGTGTTCCTTCGAGTTTCCCCTATGAAGGGAGTCCTTCGGTTTGGGAAGAAGGGGAAGCTCACACCGAGGTTTATCGGTCCATTTCAGATACTGGATCGAGTGGGTGATGTGGCGTATCGTCTCGCTTTGCCCACACCACTTGCGTCTGTACACAACGTATTTCATGTAGCTATGCTGAAGAAGTACGTTCCTGATCCTTCGCATATCATCAGATGGGAACAGGTACAGCTGAGCGAGGATGCTACGTATGAGTTGCGCCCGACGCGTATCCTTGACAGGAAAGAGCAGGTACTGCGTAGCAAGGTCATTCAACTTGTGAAGGTACTATGGACACATCATTCCGAGGAGGAAGCTACTTGGGAGACTGAGGCCGAGGTCAGGAAGAACTACCCTTCGATTCTCGAGGAATACGAAAAGGTATAAATTTCGAGGACGAAATTTTTTTTTAAGGGGGGTAGCTTGTAACGACCCGTAAATTTCCGTACTTTGGCTCGAGTACCATCTCGACCAGAAATCAATTAGGATTAAATCCTTTAGAAATTAACAAAGTTAACTAAGTGCAAAACTCGATTAGCCATGAAATCCGTTGGGATCGCTTTAAATACGATCTGCAAGACCCAAAACTTCCAAAATCAGTGACCCTAGGTTACCCTAAAATTTAGAACCAAACTCATTACCCGGCTGCTCTCGGGAATGAAATGAAACTTCGTATTAGGTCTAGACCGCACATCGGAAGTCCGATTAACACGAACTTAAGGATCTAGGACCGCCTCACTGGGCTTGACAACCATCTCGGAAATGAAGTCCAAACGATGTCCCACGACCATTCGTTTGGATCCGGAGCGAGGGAGTGTGAAAAACACTATTCTCTTTACAAAATAAATATCTGGAATAGTGATCTGGCACCATTCGCTTGCGCATCAGTATTAAGAAACCAGACCGTCAGAATCAGACCAAATTACACCCTCGGATCAGGAAAAATTTCAGGAACATTTACATGTACTTGGAATTTCGGATCGTGGCCCACTAACCGTCGAACTGAAACTGGTCCGCCACGTGTGATCTGGGAATCCGATCGAGTTGAAAACGTAATCCCACGTAGATCCATGTGTCGAGAGCTTAAGTCTGACGTTTGGCTCAAGGAGGGCCACCAGAAACCCTCTTTTGAGCTGGAAAAGTGCCGAAATACATATAATAGTCGTACCCCTTGAACAGGAGTCTATTTCGGAGAGGTTTTTGGCTATATAAGGGCCTTAGAACAGCCCCTCTCACAGCCATACAAATTTGGGATAAAACCCTAGAGAGAGAGAAAAAAGAGAGAGAAAAGCTTGGGATTTGTGGGAGTACTTCCCTCCTTGCTTTCAATCATCACAAGGGCTGCACCGCCCCTTTCCAGACATTTTCCCGGCGATATCAACTCCGTTTTAAGGTGAGAAACCCTAACCCTAGGTCTGATTTGAGGTGTATAGGCTATTGGTTATGAAATGGCTAACCGATTCCGCTCTTTAGGCTAGAAAACTCCCGAATACGGAAGCTCATCCAACCTTGCTGATTCGTTGAGATTCCAAGGTGAAAGGTGAGGACTTTAGGTGTATAGGTTACGGTTTTCAACGCTTTCAATGTCAGATAATGATAGATTCATGATCTGCATGCAATTGCACATGTACAAAGTGCTTTCCGTTTCCTGTTTCGATTAACGTTGTAGAATATGGAATTTCACATACTCTAGGTATACGTAGAAATACCGTATACGTATTTTTTTTGGAAAAATGTTTGACATGTTTATTTAATGTATGATTATACAATATATGGATAAAATACTAGTTTGGCGAAAGGAATCGCCGTAATACATGTTCGCTTGTAAATACTACGTATGTTGAAATTGTGTATTCTAGAAATACCGCATATGTGTAAATTTTGGAAATGTCATTGTCATGATTATTTGCTGTATGATTATGGTATACACGGATAAAATACCCGCTTGGCGAAAGGATAGCCCTAATAAGTATTTTGCTAACATACGTCATGTATGTTGGAATAGTGCACTCTAAGTGTTTGTGTAAATGCTTGTGAGTGTAAATGCTTAAGTGTTAGTGCCTTAGATAGGTGCTGATATGCAATTCCCGACTACCTTAGAGACATGTAGGATACCCTCCATCTGGTGGTTTACTCTAACCACTCACTTGTGATGTGTATGTAATTGTATCCCTATTTGTATAGTACTCTACAACATGCTTTACAACATGCTTTACTTCATGCTTTATAACATGCCTTATGACATGCCTGTTAACATGCTTGTATTACTTTGTTTATCATGCTTTACTCCACATGCTGGATGAGATTGATTGATTGGGTTGGGACTATGTCTATAGTCCAGACATTCGGTACCAGACTGGAGATTGTGGCTGAGATTCATGTCGCCACAGGGATGTGTCTGACGAACCCGAGTCGTACTTCGGTTGGCGATAGTGGTTGGCCACACGGAGTGCTTTTGCGCTTCATATCGCCCAACTTGTCGTACGCTCGAGCCAGTCAGGCTCGTCAAGTAAACCGATATGTGAATGTGTGTTCACCATGTTTGGTCGCTACTGCTTGAACCTAGGGTACCAAACTTACCAGTGGCGATCCCGTTAACCATGGTACCTCGATCCGCTAAGACTCATGAGCCGGACATGGTGGTATGGGACACCGTGGCCGAGCTGTCGGCCTATGCTGGGGCCAAGTGCCTCCCCATAGTGACCATTGAGCAAGCCAAACTCGTGAGCTGAATACGGTGGTATGGGACACTGTATTCGAGCTGTCGATACTTACGGCGAGAGCCGAGTACGGTGAGACCTGTACTCGTGCTGACGGGCGACGAGTCCTCTGTAGTATCTTCGAGTATACTCCAAGGTCTGTGATTGGCGACGAGTCTTTCACAACAACTAGAGTATGAGTGGAGCCGAGTACGGTGAGACCTGTACTCGAGCTGACGGCTAGTGATTGAGCCGAGTACGGTGAGACCTGTACGAGCTGACGGTCAGCAATTGAGCCGCATACGGTGAGATCTGTATCCGTGCTGACGGGTGACGAGCCCTTTGTGATGCCTTCGCTATGCCTCTCAAAAGCATACACGGTATGATATTAACTAGGATTGACGGCCCTATAATGGATCATGTTTGGGAATGATACAAGTGAGGTACCTTAGTTTCCCAATACTGCTGTTTGAAACGGACTAATAACAACTCGGAAATCATGCACATCATTGCACCGCATGTGCCTAGTAGATGTGAAGCACTGAGGGAGTTATGCATTCGCGAACGTAAGATGATGTCGCATGAGGGTGGTTTGGCAAGGGCATACATCATCATGTCATTTCATTACCTGCACTTAATAAGAGTAGTTAAACTTGTTGATTTGTACTGCTTTATCATTACTGCTTGATTGAATTGATAACATGTTAACCTATGCTTTATTGTTCCACTGAGTTAGCTACTCACTCCCACGTTACGGGACGGTGTTTGCAACACCAACCAGATTCTGTCGCAGGTATAGACGGCGCGTCGGTTCAGGAGCCGGAGTCCGATTTCGACGAGGACTAGGATGAGTTCTCATTTATGCAGTACTCGGACGGCTTTGCTTAGGCCGACTGCATCGCGGGGATTTCAGGACTCACCGTTTAGATTGTATTTTGATTTTTGACTCAAAAATAGTACATGTATATGGATACTCAGTTAGTGTTCATACTCAGGTGTTCATAAATTTTATTTCTTCACATACCTTATATATACAATTTCAGTCTTCCGCTTGCCTTTATACAATTGAACTGGAGTATGAATTACTGTTTTGGTATAATCTCATTCATGTTTATTGCTCTAACTCAGACAACATTTAACCATCATTGTGTATGTTGCATAAGTGATGCGTTGGAACTCGGGAGTTGAGTTCATACTCGACCCCCGAATTTCAGGGCGTTACACCATTTGAGGAGTTCCATCTGAATGTAACTGTGACCCGTTGTTGAGGCCCACCTTGATAATTATAAGGCCCATTTGAGGAGGCCCATCTTGATGTATTTGTGGCCCGTTGTTGCGGCCCACCATGATGTTTATAAAGGCCCATTTGAGGAGGCCCATCTTGATGTAGTTATGGCCCATCCATTGAGGCCACCTTGTTATACATGAGGCCCATGGGTTAAAGCCCATTGTGATGTATTAGGGCCCACGGGTTAAGGCCCATTGTGATGTATTTAGAGCACATGGGTTGAGGCCCATTATGATGTATTAGGGCCCATGGGTTGAGGCCCATTGTGATGTATTTGGGGCCCATGGGTTGAGGCCCATTGTGATGTATTAGGGCCGTGGGTTGAGGTCCATTTGATGTATTTGAGGCCCATGGGTCGAGGCCCAATGTGATGTATACAAGGTCTATTGCATTGTGTGATTCCACCATGGGTTATGGAATGACAGTTATGGCGGGCCATGCCTTAGGAGCAATGTTGGTTTGACGTCCACATTGTAAGAATAATGTTGGTTAAATGTCCGCATTATGACTCTCTCTAGGGCCCATTGATAGGCTTATACTTGTTGTGTATAGGTCGTCTAGGCCCATCTGCGTTGTAAGGATAGTTCATTACTTTATAACCTACTTAGTATAGTTCTATGACTCATGCCATACGCATCATATGTTTGCTTGATATGAGTAGTGACTGATCATTGCATACGCCATTGGGCAGACTATTTATGGGACTCCCTATGAGACGGAGTGCTCACATTATCGCGTCGTACGCGCAGGATTGCTGCTTGACTGGAGAGTGTGACTCATGCATCTCCCATATGTGTAACTTGATCATTGTACGCCCTAGGGACAACAGGGCCGTGGCCTCCACAGGCACATCGTAGACTGCTAGATGGGACACCGAAAATATTTAGTTCGAGCACTGTGGGCACTTAGGATGTCCTTGGGTGAAAATCCCACAACTTTCAAGGCTAAGAGGAGCCCCTACATCTAGACCGAGTGGAACATGAGCGCCCGAGTGCCAAACACCAGTAGGTCGAGTCTCCCACTGTGTCGTGGTCGGTTGGGAGGGGGTGTTGCCTTATCCGCCCAAGTGAGGGGGCTATAAGCTACGCTGAGTATGACCAGCTCGTAAATGGGTCCGTTATCTACGAGCCGAGTAGGTATTGGTAGACTACTGGCTAGGCGGATAGTGAGGTCTCTTCCACTCGCGGGACTGTGCAGCTAGGGAGGAGGTAGTCGGTGTGAAGTGTAATAGACCCCGATGATTTCTCCAAAGAGCAACCGTACTAATATGTGGACTTATTGAGCAGGAATTGCATATCCATTCATTCATTCATTCACTATCCACTCGGGCTGGTGGTGCGTAACTATTTGTTACGTGTACCTTCATATGACCAGGATTTTGGTTGGGCGCGTGACTAACCTGAGATCAGGAGTTTACCACATTGAGTCGGACTATCCAAATTTAGGTATGAGACTGGTTTGGATAGAAGTCCCTTTTGGTGGACCCCGTAGCCTGCGATACTACGTACTATCATCCCCACTTCATATTCCAGCATGGTCATTTCATTCGCACCGCATATTACATTGCATCCGCAGTACTTAGCATTTTGGGTTACTATGTTTATGCACTTATATAGCCTAGATGAGGTTGATGGTATTCGTGGTTCATTAGGATTTGCATATTGCATTGCATCCTCAGAATCTGTTATTGTCTTATTATGTTTTGCATCGCATAGCCTTGGTACGACTAATAGCACTCATGGGGTTACTGGTATATTTTCGCTTACTTTGATATCGTACGATTCATTATCTTGTCAGTATTTCTGTTTGTTCCGATGATGTATGATTTACGGGCCTTATGGTATACTTGACACTTATCTTGTGCACACACTTTCACCACCCTCTAAGCTTTTGTAAGCTTATGCACGATAGATGCGTGCATGTGATGTTAGGATGCAGCCGATCTGAGGGAGGAGCGTGCGGTGGAGTTTTTGGAGTTTCTTTGATATCTTCGTATTGTACTTCCATTTCAGCATTGTACTCGAATAATTATATTAGTGGATATTTGGTGATGTTGTTTTGTGACTTGGTTATACTTCTGGTTATGCTCCATTAAAAAAATCATACTGAAAATCCTCCTTGTAGGGTCCTAGGATCGGAATCTGACGTATGAGTGTTGGGAGCTGAGAACGGGGTACTACGGAGGCTGTTGGCACTGGATTCGGCGATCGAGAATTTTGTGAGGCCGTTATCCGAGTTTGGGGCATGATAGAAGTTGGTATCAGAGCATAACTTAGGAATAACTGAGGATAACATCACATATCCGCTGATAGCTACCCTTCACTCTATGATTGTTGAGAACTTAGAATGATTAGATCCCCGAGTTCGAATAACGTAGAAACTTTTTGACATGGCTCCCTACTGTTGAGATTATGAGGTTGCATAGTATTCCCATTTCGATCGTTTCTAATCCGGGATCTGAGGTTCTATAAGGGTCGTCATTCCGTTGAAAAGACGTCTTGGGAGCACGAGGCTGAGATTAGAGAATGCCATCTTCATTTGTTTATATATTGATTATGCCTTGTATATATTTATACCGATGTTTCCTCTTCCCTTGCCTTGTCCTACGTGATAGTAAATTTTGAGGATGAAATTTTTATTAGGTGAGGAGAGCTATAAAGCCCGTATCCTAGTCCGTACTGTTCCGTCGACTGCCACGATCCTTCCCATCGAATTCCGGCAACCTGTGACGTATAGTCGATGTTTGCGTGCGACCCTAAGCCGTATCCTATAAAATTGAGTCGGCTTAATCTGAGACTTGTACCATTACGACCGCACCGTGGCCGCGTTCCAACGTCACGTCTTGCATGCCAATCTGATACCCTGGCAGGGAGATGTAGACCCGCGTTACGTTCGAGAAAAACACCGCGTATTTGCAATCCCAAGAGAATCTCTACAACATGTCCCATCAATCAATCAATCAATCCATCAATCAATCACCTCATGTCAAGTACACCCACCCATGCTTTCATTCTCCACAAGTCAAGAAACCACCAAGTCAACTCTCATGTTAAGTACACCATCACCTCACCCATTACTCACATCTCTCCTTACAACCCTCACTCCCTCTCTCTCTTTTCCTTCACATTTTCCAAGCAAAAATCCAAGCAAGAGAGTGGTCGTCCATGGTTTTCCAAGAGAGGAAGTGAGATGTGTGTGGCTCACTTTTCCATCCCAAATCCTTCATCCTAGCCATTCAAACCTCATCACCCTTCATCAAAGTGAAGCACAAGGAGATCGACTTTCCAACGGACCGAGAAGATCAAACGATGGGTGTTTTCATAGGCTAGATTTCATTGTTTTGATGATGGACCAAGTGAGGCCTACCGATTGATGGTATGGATCTCAGTTTGGACCCTAAGATGTGGCCGATGGCCCACCTTGATTATCATGATCATTCCATGATGGGGCCATTCTCCATGGACCCCATCATGATGTTTGCCTTCTAAGTTTGAAAAAGGTCATCTAGACCATCTATTTTGGTGGAGAAGAAATCTCCACCGTTGATTTGATTCGGTGGGCCCACATGTATTGGGACCCACTTGATGTATGATTACTTGCAAGGGAGGGGCGGAGCCCTCCATCTCACGTGTCCCACTCTCTTTCTCTCTCTCTCCCTCTCTTTGATCATTTTGTGGCCCACATGATGAGTGCATGTGGTGTCCCAACCGCCCATCAAGAAGACCCCATGGTCGTCCAAGCCATGTGGGCCTTACCCCTTGATAATGGGTAAAACACGAACATCAGATTTATGTCGCTGGACCAGGTCCACGTGGGGCCCACCTTACATGTATATGTGTTATGGCCAAGTCATCCAGCATCCAGGGACGCTAGACGTGAGTTGTTAAAAAAAAAAGATTTCCTTGGTTTTGGGGTGGACTGCCCATGCAAGCCCCACCTTAATGTATGTTTCAAATCCAAGCCGTCCATCCCGTTTCCTACCTCATTTTAGGCGTTGAGCCGAAAAATGAGGTTAATCTGACTCTCAGGCGGGCCATAGCATAGCAAACAGTGTGACTGCCATTGAAATCCACCCTAACGTTTTGATGCGCCAAAATATATGCAATATTGGGCTTGTTTGGCTTGTCTTGAGCCATAGGAGCCATTGGGCGGGGGTGGATCCTCACGATGCGGGCCCCGCCTAGTTAAAACCCTGGAAAAAAAATGGAAAACAAAAAAATATATATAGCAGCAGGTGTGCTGCTGAGGTCCAGATACGTGTATCACCTGCTGCGCTGTGCTATGACGAGGGAGGGCAGGGACGTGGTCCCAACCGTGGGCCCCACGCAAGGTGTAATGTACATCACTACCGTGCAATTGGTAGGCCCCCTTAGGGTAGCGGGCCACCCCAAAAATCTGCTCTATACAAGACTCAGGTGGCCCACATCACTGGGAATAATGAGGATTGAACGACTGCAATTGAGAGCCATTTTGGGCGTCCCAGACGTCTTAGACCATTTATGAAATTTGGTTTTCCTCTGCGTCCAGGTCTGTGTGACCTTTTGAACAGACTGGGTGGAGAATAAACATTATGGTGGGCCCCACGTGGGACCCACTGACTTGAGGTCATACTCACACCGCCCCCACCTTTTCTTGGAGTGGGACGGCTGGTGCACCTCACTCCAGCAGTGGCGTCACCAAGCTCTATGGCCCCACCTACGTCATCCACGCTGTTCATTTATGGGACCCACCATGATGCATGTCTTGCATCCGAACTGTCCATCCATTTGAAAGTTCATTTTATGGTATGAGCAAAAAAAAAAAAAAAAAAGAGTCAGATCCACCTATCTGGTGGAACCCACCATGATTTATGTGTTCTATCCACACCATCCGCACTAGACGGTGGGACCTACCCCCCACGTGTGGGACGGTGTGTGTGTGTGTATATATATTATATATATTATATAGATTATATATTATATTATATATAATATATACATGATGGTGGGTCTTCATGTGGACCCCCACCATGATGCATGTGTTGCATCCAATCTGTCCAACCATTTTGAAAGATAATTTTATGCATGAGACTAAGAATGAGTCAGATCTAAGGTTTAAGTGGACCCCACCATTGAAAATAGTGGAGACAATGACATCCACTGTTCAAACTTCTTAGGAGCCACATTAGCTCTCAATTAAGCTTATATTTTGCTTTCACTTCGTCTAGCTCTATGTTAACCTATGAATTGGTTGGATCTCAAACACATCACGGTGGGCCACTCCGTGATATGATCATCCATTGAGGCCCACTTTGATGTGTTTTGTGGCCATTTGTGAGGCCCCACCTTGATATATACATGAGGTCCATGTGATTAGGCCCATCTTGATGTAATTGTGGCCCGCTGTTGAGGCCCACCTTGATATTTATAAAGGCCCATTTGAGGAGGCCCATTTGGATGTAATTGTGACCCGTTGTTGAGGCTCACCTTGATAATTATAAGGCCCATTTGAGGAGGCCCATCTTGATGTATTTGTGACCCGTTGTTGAGGCCCACCTTGATGTTTATAAAGGCCCATTTGAGGAGGCCCATCTTGATGTAGTTATGGCCCATCCACTGAGGCCCACCTTATTATACATGAGGCCCATGGGTTAAGGCCCATTGTGATGTATTAGGGCCCACAGGTTAAGGCCCATTGTGATGTATTTAGAGCACATGGGTTGAGGCCCATTGTGATGTATTAGGGCCCATGGGTTGAGGCCCATTGTGATGTATTTGGGACCCATGGGTTGTGGCCCATTGTGATGTATTAGGGCCCGTGGGTTGAGGCCCATTTGATGTATTTGAGTCCCATGGGTCGAGGCCCAATGTGATGTATACAAGGTTTATTGCATTGTGTGATTCCACCATGGGTTATGTAATGGCAATTATGGCGGGTCATACCTTGGGAGCAATGTTGGTTCGACGTCCACATTGTAAGAATAATGTTGGTTAAATGTCCGCATTATGACTCTCACTAGGGCCCATTGATAGGCTCATACTTGTTGTGTGTAAGCCGTCTAGGCCCATCTGCATTGTAAGGATAGTTCATTACTTTATAACCTGCTTAGTATAGTTCCATGACTCATGTCATATGCATCATATGTTTGCTTGATATGAGTAGTGATTGATCAATGCATACGCCATTGGGCAGACTATTTACGGGACTCCCTATGAGACAGAGTACCCACATTATCGCGCCGTATGCACAGGATTGCTACATGACTAGAGACTGTGACTCATGCATCTCGCATATGTGTGACTTGATCATTGTACGCCCTAGTGACATCAAGGTCGTGGCCTCCACAGGCACATCGTGGATGGCTAGATGGAACACCGAAAATATTTAGTTCTAGCACTGTAGGCACTTAGGATGTTGTTGGGTGAAAATCCCACAACCTCCGAGGCCAGGAGGAGCCCCAACGTCTAGTCTAAGTGGAACATGAGCGCCTGAGTGCCGAATACCAGTAGGCCGTGTCTCCCACTGGGTCGTGGTCGGTTGGGAGGGTGTGTGGCCTTATCCGCCCGAGTGAGGGGGTTATAAGCTAGGCTAAGTATGACCAGCTCGTAAATGGGTCTGCTATCGATGAGCCGAGTAGGTATTGACAGAGTGCTGGCTAGGAGGATAGTAAGGTCTCTTCCACTCGCGGGGCTGTGCAGCTAGGGAGGAGGCAGTCGGTGTGAAGTGTAATAGACCCCGGTGATTTCCCCAGAGAGCAACCATACTGATATGTGGACTTATTGAGTAGGAATTCCATATCTATTCATTCATTCATTCACTATCCACTCGGGATGGTGGTGCGTAACTATTTGTTACGTGTACCTTCGCATGGCCAGGATTTCGGTTGGGCGCGCGACTAACCTGAGATCAGGAGTTTACCACATTGAGTCGGACTATCCAAATTTAGGTATGGGACTGGTTTGGATAGAAGTCCCTTGTGGTGGACCCCGTAGCCTGCGATACTACTTACTATCATCCCGACTTCACATTCTAGCATGGTCATTTCATTCGCACCACATATTACATTACATCCGCAGTACTTAGCATTTTAGGTTACAATGTTTTTACACTTTCATGGCCTAGATGAGGTTGATGGTATTCGTGACTCATTAGGATTTGCATATTGCATTGTATCCTCAGAATCTGTTATTGTCTTATTATGTTTTGCAACGCATAGCCTTGGTACGGCTGATAGCACTCATAGACTTACCAGTATATTTTCACTTACTCTGATATCTTATAATTCATTATCTTGTCAGTATTTCTGTTTGTTCCGATGCTGTATGATTTACGGGCTTTATGGTATACTTGACACTTATCTTATGCACACACTTTCACCACCCTTTAAGCTTTTATAAGCTTATGCATGATAGATGCATGTAAGTGATGTTAGGATGCATCCGATCTAAGGGAGGAGCGTGCAGTGGAGCTTTTGGAGTTTCTTTGATATCTTCGTATTGTACTTCCATTTCAGCATTGTACTCGAATGATTATATTAGTGGATATGTGGTGATGTTGTTTTGTGACTTGGTTGTGCTTATGGTTATGCTCCATTACAAAAAAAAAAAAAATCATACTGAAAATCCTCCTTGTATGATCCCAGGATCGGAATCTGACATATGGGAGCTGGGAGCCGAGAACGTGGTACTACGGAGACTGTTGGCACCAGATTCGGCGATCGGGAATTTTGTGAGCACGTTTTTCGAGTTTGGGGCGTGACACGTGTGGCCCACCTTGATGATGTGTTGGATCCACACCATCCCGATCTTGGACGGTGGGTCCCACGAAGCATGCAGCCCGCTGCTGCATTATCGTCAGTAAGTTCTGTTGGCCCATGACTAAGTATGTCATATAACCATACCATCCAACCATCCTGGTAGCCATGTGGGGCCCACCCCACACGTGCAGCACGTGTGGGATGGGACCCACCTTAATGTACGTATCTTATATCCCCACTGTCCATTGGGCTGGAACGGTGGGTCTGATCACAAGGTTGTGTTATATCCAACAGTCCGTTCGTTTGAGGACCAGGACCCCCCACCACCGGTGGGTCTGATCACAAGGTTGTTTTATACACACCAGGACCCACCTTGATGTATATATTCTATATCCAGCATCCATTTGATGTATATGGAGCGCACCGAGATGTGTGTGTTTATGCACACCGTTCATTTTTTTTGAGCTATGGGCCCACCCCACACGTGTGACACGTGTGGGCAGGTGGGACCCACCTTGATTTATGTGGTTTATATCCACGTCATCCATCTATGTGGGGCCCCTCGTGATGTTTATGTTTCATCTATACCGTCCATAAGGTAGGACCCACCTTGGAGCATGTGTTTTATCCAACCATCCATCTGATGGTACCCCAGCATGATGTATCTATTAAATCCCAGCCGTCCATCTTTTGGATGGTGGGTCAACAACCACCATCTAGGTAGCTACTGCATTGACATCACAAGTTCTGTAGGTCCGTATGATGTATGTGTTGCATCCAAACTGTCCATTTGAGGACATCAGCAAGACGGGCTTGATCATGAGGAGTGTGTTATATACACACCATCCAACGGTTTTTAAATCCAGACTGTCCATCTGTGCACCTGCTGATAGTTGCTGTGTTGACTTCAGCAAGTTCCACAACTTTGATCATAAGGTATATATTATATCCTAACCATCCGTCCAGCTAGGACGTGGCCCCCACTTCTGATATATGTCCCTTGCATCCGCATTGTCCAGTGATATGGACAATGGAAATCCACCTTAATGTATGTATTTTACCATTTCATTCGGCATTGCAGTGAGTTGGCGGGTGAGGCCCACCTTGATATATGTATTTTACCATTTCATTCAGCATTGCAGTGAGTTGGCGGGTGAGGCCCACCTTGATATATGTATTTTATATACACACCGTTCATCTGGATGGTGCTGTATGGGCCGACCATGATGTATGTGCTTTGCAGTAATGTCGTCCATCTATTTTGTGGGACGGTGGGCCCCTTGATGCGTACGTTCTATATCCAGCCATCCAATTGTTTTGTCGTGGGATGGGTGGGCCCCTTGATGCGTACGTTCTAAATCCAGCCATCCAATTGTTTTGTCGTGGGATGGGTGGGGCCCACTTTGAGGTATGTGTTATATGCACCGCCTATCCATGTGGGGTGAGCCATGATGTATGGGTCTTATCCACACCGTCCAGCACTCTGGACGGGTGGGGCCCACCATGAGATGTGTTGTATATTCACACCGTCCATCCATGTGGCCCCACGTGATGTACGTGTTTAATCCAAGCGGCCCATTATGATGTATGAGAGGCCCATGGATGCGGCCCATTGAGATGTATTTAAGGCCCGAAATGATGTATATTTGGCCCATGTGATGAGGCCCATTGTGATGTATATTAGGCCCATGTGAGTGGCCCATTGTGATGTATATTAAGCCCGTGTGAGGGGCCAATTGTGATGCATATAAGGCCCATGTAGTGTGGCCCATTGTGATGTGTATTAAGCCCATGAGATACGGCCCATTGCGAAGTGTAAGGCCTATGTGACGCGTCCCACTGTGATGTATATGAGGCCCATGTGATGCGGCCCATTGTGATATGTGAGGCTCATTATGTTGTATGGAGGCCCTTATGTGAGGCCATGGGCCCCACTATACGTTTGGCTCTATGAGGGCCACTCCTTGGGAGTAATGTTGGTTAAATGTCCACGTTGATGGGCAATGATGGTAAAATGTTCACATTGATGGGCAATGATGGTTAAATGTCCACATTGTGACCTTCCTCTAGGCCCTTTGTTCGGCCGATTATCGATGTCAATTATCGATGTTGATTATCAGTGTCGATTATCGAGGCCAATTATTGATGCTGATTATCGAGGCCGATGCTGATCATCGATGCCGATTATCGATGTTGTATCGATGTTGATTATCGGTGCTTGTTATTGATACCGATTATGAGTATGTGGCAGCATAACATCATGATACATGCTCATAAGCATCATTTGCATGTTTGTTATGAGATGTGGTTGACCATTGCATATGCCATAGGGCAGGTTGTTCATGGGACTCCTTAATAGGTGGAGTCGTCCCACATGAACACTCGATATGTGCAGGTTTGATGCATGACTAGATAGTATGACTCATGCATTTCGCATTTTGTAATATGACCACCGTATGCCCTAGCGACATCAAGGCTGTGGCCTCCATAGGCTTGTCGTGGATGGCCAAATGGGATACCAAAAATATTTGGTTCAAGCATCTGAGCACGTTGGATGTCCATGGGTGAAAGTCCCTAAACTTCCGTGGCTAAGAGACACTCCAACGTCTAGACCGAGTGGATAATGAGCGCCCGAGTGCCGAATACTAGTAGGTCGCGTCTCCCACTCTGTCGTGGTTGGTTGGAAGGGGGTGTGGTCTTATCTGCCTGAGTGAGGGGGTTGTAAGCTAGGATGAGTTTGAGTAGCTCCTAAATGGGTCTGCTATCGACGAGTCGGGTAGGCATTGGTATACTGCTGGTAGGCGGGTAGTGAGGTCTTTTCCACTTACATGGCTGTGCGGCTTGGGTGGCGGTAGTCAGTGTGGAGTGTGCTAGACCTTAGTGATGATCCTAGAGATATACAATACTGATATGTAGACTTATTAAGCAGAAGTTGCATACTCATTATTTTATTCATTCATTCATTTATTCACTATCCACTCGAGCTGGTGGTGCGCAACTAATTATCGTGTACCTTCACAATGGCCAGGATTTCGGTTGGGGCGCGCTACCAACCTGAGATCAAGAGTTTACCACATTGAGTTTATCTATCCAAATTTAGGTATGGGACTAGTTTAGGTAGAAGTCCCTTATGTCGGACCCCATAGTTTGCGACACTACGTACTATCATCCCGACTTCACACTCCAACTTGGTCATTTCATTCGCACCGTATATTGCATTGCATCCTCAGTATATGATATTTAGCTTACTACGTCTCTGCATTACATACCTATTCTACATTATTTCCTCAGTATATGATATTGGCTTATTATGTTTATGCATCGCATAGCCTGAATAAGGTTGATGGTATTATGGATTTGCTAGTATTTCTGCTTACTCTGATATTGGTTACTTGGCACTTACCTTGAGCACACACTTCACCACCCTTTAAGCTTTCTATAAGCTTATACAAAATATATGCGTGTAGGTGGCGTTAGGTTGCAGCATCGTTGAGCTATGAGTGCGCAACGGTCTTCTGGAATTGATTTTCGATATATGTATATTTCCCTTTCAGCATTGTATTCAACTGTTTGTATTAGTAGATATGTGATGATGATGTTGCCTTTGTGATTTAGGTAAACTTGTGGTTATGCTTATTATGAGATAAATGTACATTGAAAAATCCTCCTTGTAGGATACCAGGATCGGAATCTGGCGTACGGGTGTGGAGAGTCGAGAATGGGGGTACTACGGAGGCTGTCAGCACCGGATTCGACGATCGGAAATTTTGTGAAACCGGTTTCCGAGTTTGGGGCATGACAAGGATGATCCACTTGGGCTTTGGATATGCTTAAATTTTAGGCTCATTTCATAAAATGCACTACTATAAGGTATGGACAGTGCGGTTTAGACACATACATCACGTGTAGGCCACATACAGTTTACTTAGTGTTCTTAGCTTAGTGGGTGTTAATTGGTGTTATGCATACAACTACATAGAGAGAGAGAGATGGGTGTTGGGAGCAGATAAGCTGCTACGTACTTAAGTAATACCTTAATGGATGTTACCCATACCATAGGGCCCACCTTGATGTTATGTTAGACATCCACACCGTCCATTCATTCATACGACTGATTTTAGGATGCGTATTAAAAAATTATGCATATCTGATGATTTTTTCGTAAGCCACTGGAAAAATCTGTCGGGAAATCACACTAACTTCTTATAGTGTGTTTTCTTTAGAAAAATTAATAGTGGATTCCACATGATTGGGAGGTTAATCAAGCGATCGTTTCCACCATTTGATTGAAACTATGTTTGTCAAAAAAAGTCTAATTTCATATTTTTTTTGCAATGCATTGACTTAGTCATCGCTAAAACAAACCATTTGCAATGACTTTTGTGTCGTGCGTCGTTACAAAACCTAACATTTTGTTATGACACTCAATTCATCGCATGAAGTGGACATTAACGATGACAATTGACATACGTCGCGAAATGTACTTCCTGCCATGTAATTTCTCGCTAAATAACTTGTGCGAAAGGTTTTTACGATAACAATTGCAACTCGTCGCAAAAATGTCGAATATTGGCGATAACCTATAATGTTGTTGCAAATACTCTATCCTTTTACAATGAAACTATAGTCGTCGCAAAAAGCTTAAGTTGGTATTTCTCGCAACGAGTTGACCTAGCTGTTGCTAAAACAAATTGTTTACAATGACTTTTGCGTCGTTGCAAAATCTAACGTTTTGCGACGACACTTAATTCGTCACATGAAGTGGACATTAGCGACAATAATTGAAACACGTCGCGAAAAGTACTTCCCGCCATGTAATTTCCTGCTAAATAACTCGTGCGATAAGTTTTTGCGAGGAGAATTACAGCTTGTCATAAAAATGTCAAATATTAACGACGACCTACAATGTTATTTTAAATACTCTACCCTTTCGCAATGAAACTACAGTGTCACAAAAGGCTTAAGTTTGTATTTCTCGCAATGAGCTAATATAGTTGTCGCTAAAACAAACTGTTTGCAACGACTTTTGCATCGTTGCAAAACCTAACATTTTGTGACGACACTCAATTCGTCACATGAAGTGGACATTAGCAACGACAATTGAAACGCGTTGCGAAAAGTATTTCCCACCATGTAATTTTCTGCTAAATAACTTGTGCGATAAGTTTTTGGGATGACAATTATAGCTCGTCACAAAAATGTCAAACATTAGGGACGACCTACAATGTTATTTTAAATACTCTACCCTTTCACAATGAAACTATAGTCGTCACTAAAACAAACTATTTGCAACGACTTTTGCATCGTTACAAAACCTAACATTTTGCGACAACACTCAATTCGTCACTTGAAGTGGACATTAGCGTCGACAATTGAAACACATCGTGAAAAGTATTTCCTGCCATGTAATTTCCTGTTAAATAACTTGTGCAATAAGTTTTTTCGATGACAATTGCAACTCATCACAAAAATGTTGTTGCAAATACTTTACCCTTTCGTAACGAAACTACATTCATCACAAAAAGCTTAAGTTAATATTTCTCGCAACGAGTTGATGTAGTCATCACAAAAGGACATAATGAAAAAAGTCTAATTTTGTATTTGTGCAACGAGCTTAACCAGTCGTCACTAAAGCCACTGTTTGCAACAACTTTTGTGTCGTCACAATTTTTTTTTATACAACCACACCTAATTCATTACAAAAAGTGGTTATCAGCGACGACTACTTAAGATTGTCGCGAAAAGTCTTTCCCGCCACATGATTTCCTAGGAAAAACTCATACGTCAAGTTTTAGAGTCAAGTTTTGCGACCACAATTGAAGCTCGTCGCAATAAAAGTGACTATTAGCGACAATTTAAAATACCATCGTAAATAGTGGTTTTTTTGCGATGACTTAGAATGTCATTATAAAAATTTGACTTTTTGAGATGAAATTAGACTCGTCGCTAAAAAACTTGTCGTAAAAAGTCTAAATTGTTGTAGTGCTTATAGCATTTTTAGGATGTTTTTCTTGTTTGATTCTTGTTCTTGTTGAATTTCTTGATTCTAATATGATATTGAAGAAATACTTTTAGTTTTAAATGGTTTGTTGTGACTCAAATTACAATAAATCTGCAATGAACTTTGAGTATCTTCTTTCTCTTATTTTGGGATTGTGGGATTGGTAAATCCAGTTGTTAGTCATTGTCTCCAGGGCATGGTTTGGTGATGGAATCTCTTCCAACCCTCTCAATTCTCCTTCATTGAGAATTAGGTCAATGAAAGTTCATATTTGATTCTATTGATATATCTTCCAATTGGATAGGATAGGACTCCAATTCCAATTGTGTTCCTTGAAACAAATAAGGAACATCCTGATAGCTGCAAGTGGATCCTTAGAACCTAGTTCCCTTTAAATTATTGAAAACCCTTTCACAATTACTTCCTTTATTTACAGATTTTTAACTTAGATCTTTCTCTAGTTGTTATTCTAGTTACCTTTAGAATACACATAAGATTAGTCCCTATGGATTCAACCTCGGTCTTACCGAGATTATTACTACATTGCGACCTTACACTTGGGGTTGTGAACAAGTTTTTGGCACCGTTGTAAGCGACTAACAGTTGCATTTTTATGAAATTAACTAGTTTTAAAATTATTAGTACATCGCGACCCTACAATTGAGCTTGTGAACAAATATGTTCGGAATCAGTACTTGAGATTTCAAGTAATCTTGATATGACGAACATGGCTAACATTATGAAATGATAGTATGTTTATGGGAAGTAAGTTGATATTCACTGAGCACATTGGAAAAACTTGATATATGAACTTATGCTTTGAGTTAATTGATAAAGAACCTATTTGAGTGGTTGCTTATGTGATTCGACTCTAGGTTTTTAAAATCCCACCTTCTTATCTTGATTCTACCCATTCATACTTGATTATACCAAAGATTATTTTCTGAAAAAGGTTTTGAACCTTGAAGATGGAAGATTATTTTACACATGTTTTGCTCAGGAATAGAAAAATTCTAGTTGGGGAGTGTGTTGAGTGGCAAATATTGCATATTTTCCCCCATTTATATCTTGAGTTTACAAACATGATAAGTTTTAATGGTATATTTTATACATGTGTGTGTTGCAAGGTGAGTTTAAGAGTTTAGATTGAAAAGAATGATAAAAGCATGGATTTAAGGCTCAAGAAATGCGAAGGCAAAGAATGGATCTTTGGAGATCAAGATTGAAGATTTCAAGACCTCAAGATCCAAGGAAACTAAGTGGAGAAGGAAGGAAGTTCGTAGTGCAAAGTGCAGAATCCACAAAATCTGTGTCATCGACCACCTGTCAATGACATCGAAACTATCGTTCGATGAAATCGACCACAGTTCGATGACAGTAAAGAATTATATGAAAATCAAGTTTGGTCACTAGACGAATTGAATGCATTTCTCGATGGATCGAAGACTTGTTCGATGGCTCGAAGGTCTGCTCGATGACATCGAAGGAAGGTTTAATGACACAATGACTTATACAGTGCGTAAAGGCGCGACTTCTGGAAATCAACTTATGTTCGATGACATCGAACGCGTTACAAAGAACCTACACGGACTAGGTAAATTGAGGTGGTTTTGCAATCTTGCGTGAACAAGGCTATAAATATGAGTTTCTTAGGCATTTTTTTGGATATCTAGGGTTTCAAGGAGCTAAGACAAAGGGTGGAGGAGCCTCCCAAGAGTTTTTCTTCTTTCCTAGTTTGTTTTTAATGGTTTCTTTTAGGGTTTTGATTCCAATCATGTCTATGGTTGGCTAAATTCCTTAGCTTGGGCTAATGGGTGAAGCTTGTAGCATGTTGGGTTATTTTTCTTGCTTTGATTCTTGCTTTTGTTGAACCTATTTGATTTCTAGTTGATTTTAAGGAATACTTTCAGTTTTTAATAGTTTATTATGACTCAAATTATAGTACATCTGTGATATCTTTGAGTATCTTCTTTTCTTATTTGAGATTATGGGATTGGTAATTCCCGTTGTTTGTCATTGTCTCTTGGGCATGGTTGGGTGATGGAATCCCTTCAAAATCTTCATAATTCTCCTCCTTTGAGGCTAGATCAATGAGAAGTTCAGAGATTTGACTATCTCTTTCTCCAACTGGATAAGATATGTCACACCCCAAACTCGGAAACCGGGCTCACAAAATTTCCGATCGTCGAATTCGGCGCCGACAACCTCCTTAGAACTCCATTCTCGGCTCCTAGAGCCAGGTTCCGATCCTGGGATGCTACAAGGAGAATTTTCAACATCAGTTTAATTCGTAATAAGCATAACCAAAGGCATAACCCATAAACAACAACCAAAAACTCCATCACATTTCCACTATGATAAAAAACTTTACAAGTACAATGAGCATAAAGGGAAATACAATGAAATTGACAAAAAGCTCCAAAATGATCTGCTCTGCGCTCCTGCCTCAGCGCTGCTGTGTCCCAACATCACCTGCATGCAACAGTCGTGCATAAGCTTATAGAAAGCTTAGAAGGTGGTGAAAGTGTGTGCATAAGGTAGTAATGCAGATATGTAGTATCAGAGTAATGCGGAACATGCTGATGAATCCATGAGTACCACTAGCCGTACCAAGGCTATGCGATGCAAGGCATGAATGATGTCAGCCATACCAATGCCATGCAATGCGAAATGCAACTCAGGCATACAAATCCTCATATAAGTCCACATATCAGTACAGCTCATCTCTAGAATATAACCGGGGTCTAGTACACTCCAACCAGGTTGTCGCCCCATTGCGCGCAACAAGGTGAGTGGAAAAGACCTCACTATCCGCTTGCCAATATCGGGCTCGGCTCGTCGATAGCGGACCCATTCCTCGAGCTGGTCAAACTCAGCCTATCTTTGTCCCCTCCTCTCGGGCGAGTAAGGCCGCACCCCCTTCCAACCAACCACGACACAGTGGAAAGTGCAGCCGTCTGGTAATCGGTACTCGGCGCTTCTGCACCCACTTAGTCTAAACGTTGGAGCAACCTCTTGGTACCATAAGGGTTTAGGGACTTTCACCCAGGGATATCTATAGCACCCCATGTAGAACAAGATTTCTGGTATCCAGTCTTGCCAACCATGATATGCCCGTGGAGGCTACAGCCCTGATGTCGCTAGGGCGTACAGTGCCATATCACACAATGCGAAAGCATGAATCACACTATTCAGTCATGTAGCAATCTTGTGCGTATCGTGTGCTCATGTGGGGCAACACCGCCTATCCGGGAGCCCCTAAACAATCTGCCCGAAGGCATATGCTATGATCAGTCACTTCTCATATCAAGCATACATATGATGCGTATGATTATGAACCATGGAACTATACTGAACATGTCATAAAGTAGTGAACTATCCTTACAACGCAGATGAGCCTAGAAATAGACGGCCTACACACAACCAGCACGGGCCTATCAATGGCCTTAGGGAGAGTCATAATGCGGACATTTAACCAACACTATACTTGCAATGTGGACGTCAAACCAACATTGCTCCCAAGGCATTGCCCGTCGTAAACATCATTACATAACCCATGTTAAGATCACACATTGCAATGGACCTTAGGTACATCCCATTGGGCCTTAAATATATCAAATGGGCCGTATCACATGGGCCTTACATTCATCAATTGGGTCACATTAATGGGCCTCACCAACGCGCCTTATGTACATTGCAATGGGCCATAACCCATGGGCCTTATAATGCATCAAAATGGGCCTTGTAACATGGGCCTTATATATATATATATATATCAAAGTGGGCCTAACCACGGCCATAATACATCGAATGGGCCCCATAACATGGGCCTTACATCCATATCAAAGTGGGCCCCAATGGACTACCACAGATAAATCAAGATGGGCCTCATAACATACCAAGGTGGGGTCCACTTGAACTATGGATCTGGCTCATCTTTAGCTCATGCCATAAAATGATCTTTCAAAATGGATAGACGAATTGGATGCAACATATGCATCATGGTGGGGGTCTCCTTGAGGGCCCACCATAATGTGTATTATATTAGATATATATATTATATATATATATATATATATATATATATATATATATATATATATATATATATATATATATATATATATATATAGCCACACGTTCACATACACCACACGCACACACAGGCATGCACACGCACGCACCCACCCCACCATCCCCTGGACGGTGGGGATTTAACAGATACATCATAGCAGGTTCCACCGTCTAGGCAGACAGTGGAAATAACACATAAATCATTGTGGGTCCCACGTGGGGCCCACTTTAATGCTTATATACCATCCAGTCCATCCATAAGGTCACGTGGACCTAGATGAACGGTGAAAACAAGTTTCACCTTGATCTAAAACTTCTGTGGGCCTAAA
Source organism: Magnolia officinalis (assembly GCA_021015155.1). NCBI lineage: Eukaryota > Viridiplantae > Streptophyta > Magnoliopsida > Magnoliales > Magnoliaceae > Magnolia > Magnolia officinalis. Next base: position 45,987,393 of record JAJHSJ010000002.1, on the reverse strand, counting down.
GAGGGTTTCAATGGTAGACCTTCAATTCACACTGTTTCCTTTGGTGCGGGCCACCAGAGAACTGGATGGACTTGATTTTTAGAAGGGGCCCACTCCAGGAGGTGGCCCATCTAATGAACGGGATGGATGACACATGAACATCATGGTGGGGCCCACGGCAGGGGCCGTGGGTGGCTGCCCGTCCGCCCGCCGTCAGGTGCCACCTGCGTCCTCTGCTATTTGACAGTGGCAGCAGTGGCAGCAGCAGACGCTGCTGCCCTTATATTTTTTTTAAAAAAAATTCATTTTTTCCGCGGTTTTCCTCGTGTGGGGCCCGTGTCTTGAGAATCCACTCCGTCCAATAGATTCTAGAGCTCGAAATACACCAAACAAGTCCAATATACAGCATGTTGGGTGTGTAGAAACTGAAAGGTGGGTCCTAATAGCCTTGAACGGTATGAAACGCAGTTTCCTATGGTATGGCCCGCCTGATGATCGGATGGACCTCATTTTTCGGCTCAACCCCTAAAGTGATATGGAGAATGAAATGGATGGCACGAATTGAATTTATTCATCAAGGTGGGACCTGTATGAGCATCCCACCCCAAAAGCTTAAAGCAAGCTAATATTTGTGTTTTCATTTTGACGTCCAGCGTCCCTGGACGCTGGACGGCTTGACGTTGCACGTACATTGAGGTTGGCCATGCTTAGGTGGGCCACACATGATGGGTAGTGTGGGTACAACACATTCAAAGTGGGCCCCACACATAAATAGCTTAGATACAATACCTGCCTCAAGGTGGAGTCCACATAAATGGGTTGCATGGATAAGGTCATGCATCAAGTGGGCCACAAGCCATCATACAAAAAGGAAAAAGGGAGAGGGAGAGAGAGAGAGAAAGAGAGGGAGATCGGTGAGGATGGAGGGGCCCCGCCACAATGGGCCCCTCTTGCATACAACATACATCAAGGTGGGTCCCACATAGATGGACCCTTAATCAAGCAAAACGAATGGAAAACAAGGATCTAAGATCACCCACAACTTTCTTCTTGCACCAAGGCTTCCTTAGCTCCTTAGCTTGGATTCGAACGGAGGAGATGGGGTTTGGATGGTGGAGATGGGAGATGAGAGGGTGGGAAAGGTGGGCCACACTTGTAGCTCTCTTGGAGGGAAAGGAGCTTGGACGTGTGAGGTGTTTAGGTTGCTTGGGAGAATGGTTTAAAAGAGAGAGAGAGAGAGAGAGGGAGAGGGTTGTAAAGGGAGATGGGTGATGGATGTAAGAGCACCTTTTTGACTTTTGGGGCAAATGTTGTAAGAGAGGTATGGGTGGTGTAAGAACTTTTTAACTTTGGGGTTGCTTGGGGAAGGGTGAGAAGTGATGGATTGATGGATGATTGATGTGACATCTCGTAGAGATTTTCTCGGAATTCGTACGTGCGGCGTTTTCCTCGCACCGAACGCTGGCCCACATCTCCTGGTCAGATTATCACCTCGGCGCGGGAGTCGCGGCACCGGAACCACGTCGACGGCGCGGTCACAAAGGTACTACTCTTAGGTTGAATCGATTCGGGTGGACGGCGTGTGAATTAGGGTCACGCGCAATGCCGGTTAAGGGTCGAAGGTTGCCAAAATTTGACCGGAAAGATCGCGAAAGTCTACAGAACGGTACGGTCTAGGGTATGGCTCTTACAGGATAGGACTCTATTTCCAGTTGGGAATCCTAAATCAATCAAGGTAGCATCTCAGTTGTTACAAGTGGATCCTTAGCACCCTAGTTCTCACTTTCAATTGATAGATTAAGCTTTATTCACAATTACTCCTTTATTTCAGATTTTCTAATTTAGATCTTTATCTAGTTCTAGTTCTAGTCACTTTTAGAATACGCACAAGACTAGTCCCTGTGAATTTGACCTCAGTCTCACTGAGATTATGACTACATCGCAACCCTACACTTGGGGTTGTGAACACTCTGCGCTGACCGTTATGAACACTCTGCGCTGACCGTTATGAACACTCTATGCTGACCGTTATTTCAGAATCAACGGTCCAAACTTCAATGACCAAATGAGCATCGACCACTGGTGGGTGTTGTGGCTGTGGTTGTGCCACGACAATCTGTTTATCTACGATTGTGAGCTCCCAAGTAACTGTAAAAGGAATAAAAGAAATCAGCTAATGTGAAAAGAAAGTACTCAAAACAATCATATATATATATATATATATATATAAGCGAGTGATCTCTACCTAAGTTAGATTAGATGGCATAGACGATGGGTCAATTACCAACAGCCTGAGGATTTTTTAGTATTGTCGCTAGCGGTCGAGTTGAAGTAGGGAATGGTAGTGGATTAGGACGATAAGGAGTAAGATATTTCTCGTCGAATGGAAGATCCGGGTCATTTATTATAATGAGCCTTCTAGTGACGTTTCAAAACTTCCTCGATCTCTTTTGAGTAATCAGCTATGGAGAGACCCAGCCAATACTTTGTTTTGAAGTATGTTTCAAAAGAAGATATGGCCATGGCCTAAGAAGTACATGGTGCCTGTCAAGGCCCTGAAGATGCTGACAGCGGTTGATCTTCAATTATTGTTGTCATTAGAACTAGCGCCTTAAGAGGTGGACCGAGCGAGGCTTCTAGGTCCAAAATTCTCTTTGGGGCTAGAAGCTGAGGAGATGTTGTAGGTTGTGGAGCTAATGAGGGCGCAAGAGTGGCAAACATTCTTGTTACGACCTCTAGGCTTTGTCGGAACAACAGCCTTGGTTGGTGGGGAGGAGGTGGCTGACCTTGTCTTCGGCTTAATTATTTTCTTGAATAACGCGGTGGTCATTAGGGCTGCTGCTCTCTTCTTCCTCTTCGTACGAAGTGTAATTCATACCAGAACGAGGTGATTCGATCACCGTACAAATTGTAATTCATACTAGAATCCATGGTATGATGTACAAGAGTAGGGTGGAAATACTCATAAAGCCACATATGTAGGAGCCATAGTGGTCTTCGCCATAATATAAACTCTTGTGGACTTCATAAATCTCCTTATACAAGTGGTTGAACATTAAGGGAGCAAGAGCAAGCTTGTGGCCATGGGCGAGGGTTTTGGCCAAGGAAACGTACTCTATAGTGACTTGCCTAACATTTATATAAAGCAGATGCTGACAAATTGTAACACCTTGAAAATCGAGGGTCGAGCATAAACTCAACTCCCGAGTTCCAACGCATCACTTATGCAACAAAATGAATGATGATTGAATGTTGTCTGTATTAGTGCATTGAGCATGAGTGAGATTAAGCCAAAACAACATATCATACTCCAGAGACAGTTAAATTGCAAGCAGAAGACTGTGATAGGTATATAAATTATATAAACTATGGTGAGTCTCCAGAGTGTGATAACGTTACCAGGTTAAATAATTACAAGTATAATTCTAAAATATACCAAATGTGTGAGGAAGAGTAATGTCTTCTATCTTAAGTACCATAGCCCCGTCAATACAGTACCAGGCCTTCAATGACCTGTCAGAGAGTTACATATAGGAGAACTCCTCCTCAACATCATAGTAGTAGTCCGGCTCTGCTTCATAAGCATCGCCATCACCTGAAACTCAACAAATCTGATTGGTGTGTACAACACCGTCCCGTAACATGGGAGTGAGTGATCAACTCAGTGGAACAGTAAAGCACAGGTTAACATGTTATCAATTCAGTCAAGCAGTAATGATAAAGCAGTACAATCAAACAATTCTAAATACTCTTATTAATGCAAGTATGAATACAGTCATGATGTATGCCCTCACCACACACCCTCGTGCGACACCATCTTACGTTCACGGTATGCTTTCATCCCTCAGTGCTCCACATCTTCCAGGCACATGCAATGCGATGATGAGTATGATTACCGAGTTGTTATTAGTCCTTTTCAAACAGCAGTATTGAAAAACTAAGGTACCTCCCTTGTATCATTCCCAAACATGATCCATTCTAGGGTCGTCAGTCCTAGTTAATCTCATACGATGGTGTGTTTCTAAGACGCTGCAAAGCCTGTCAGGGCTGTTATGCACAATGGTTACACCACTCCCACATCACCCTTTTAACGGTTCATCACTAAGCTGATACAGGCCTAGTTCATACTCTATACACTGCGGTAAAACTCGTCGCCTCACCACAAATTCAGAGTATGCTCGAGGTCACGACAAAGGGCTCGTCACCAATTAGTGTAGGCCGACAGCTCGAATATAGTGTCCCATACCACCATAATTGGCTCACAAGTCTGGTTGCTCACTGATCACTACGGGGAGGCACGTGGCCCCAGCATAGGCCGACAGCTCGACCACAGTGTGCTATACTACCATGCCCGACTCATGAGTCTTAGCAGATCGAGGTACCATGGTTAACAGGGATTTCACTGGTAAGTTTGGTACCCTAGGTTCAAGCAGTAGCGTCCAAACATGGTGAACATACATAAGACATAACGGGTTACTTGACGAGCTCGGCTAGCTCAAGCTTACAACAAGTTTAACGATATGAAGCGCATAAGCACCTCGTGTGGCCAACCACTATCGCCAACCGAAGTACGACTCGGGTTCATCGAACACATCTCCCGTGGCGAAATGAATCTCAACCATGATCTCAAGTCTGGTACCGAATGTCTGGACTATAATCATAGTCCCAAACTCAATCAATCCTTATCTAGAGCATGTAGAGTAAAGCATATTAAACAAAGTAATTCAAGTATGTTAACAGCATATCATAAAGCATGTTATAAAGCACTATATAAACAGGAATACAAACACATATATCTCATAAGTAAGCGGTTACATTAAACAGCCAACATGGAGGAAATCATATATGCCTCTAAAGTAGTTAAGAATCCCATCTCAACACCTACCTAAGACACTATCATCTAAGCACTTACTCCCACAAGCATTTTCACAAACACTTAGAAGACACTACTTCAACATACATAGTGCATATTAGAAAACATGTATTAGGGCGAGTCCTTTCGCCAAACAAGTAATTTACGCATATATAATATGTTCATACAGCAAATAATCATAGCAAACACATCTCCAAAATTTATACGTATACCGTACTTTCTAGAATACACTATTTCAACATACATAGTGTATATTAGCAAACACGTATTAGGGCGAGTCCTTTCGCCAAATAAGTATTTTATCCATATATAATATATTCATACAACAATTAATCATGTCAAGCACAATTCCAAAATTTATATGTATACGGTACTTTCTACAAATACCTAGAGTATGTAAAATTTCATATTTTTCATCTTTAATCGAAACGGAAAACAGACAGCACTTTGTACATGTGCAATTGCATGCAAATCATGAATCTATCATTATCTGACATTGAAAGCATTGAAAACCATAACCTATACACCTAAAGTCCACACCTTTTGTCGTAGAATCGTAACAAAGTCGATAAGTTCGCTAAGCTTTAGTATTTGGCAGTTTGGTAACCTATAGAACAAAATAGGTTAGCTATTTCCTAACCTACAACTATCGAAAACCCCAAAACAGGTTAGGGTTAGGGTTTCTTACCTAGAAATGACGCCGGAATAGCCGGGAAAGCGATTAGAATGGAGTGGTGGAGCTTGTGTAGCGGCAGGGAAAAGTGGCAGGGAGATTCCCCCACTTCTCACACACTTTCTTTCTCTTTTCTCTCTTCTCTCTCTAGGGTTTCTCTCAAATTCGAATGGCTGTGAGAGAGAGGGTTCTAAGGTCCTTATATAGCCTAAAATCTCACCGAAATAAACTCCAGGTCAAGGTATACTTAGGTTATATCTAAAGTGGACCTGTTTCAGCTCAATGGAGGACTTCTAGTGGGCCTCCTTGAGCTAAAGGTCGGACTTAAGCTCACAGACACCGGATCCAGGTGGAGTTAAGTTTTCGTTTCAATCGGATTCCCAGATCACAAATGGCGGACCAATTTCAGTTCAACGGTCAGTGGATCTCGATCGAAGATTTGGAGTACATGGACATGTGTATGAAATTTCCCCTGATCCGAGGGTGTATTTGGGTTAGATTCTGCCGGTCAGGTTGCTCAATACTGAACCGCAAGCGAGAGGTGCCAGATTTCATAAATTTATATTTTATTTTTAATTAATTTCACACTTCTCACACTCTCCGCTCCGAGCTCAAGCGAATAGTGCTGGGACACTATCTGGATTGATTTCCGAGATGGTTGTCAAGCCCAGCAAGGCGGTCCTAATTCCTTAACTTTGTGTTAATCGGACTTCCAACGTGCGGTCCAGATCTGATACGGAGTTTCGAGATGCTCCCGAGGGCAACCGGGTAATGAGATTGATCCTAGATTTTAGGTTAACCTAGCGTCAATGATTCTACAAGTTTTGGGTCTTGCGGATCATATTTAAAGTGATTGGTGCTAATTTCATAGGTACTCTAGTTTAACACTAGCTAATTCTCGCCTAATTTCTAAAGGATTTAGTCCTGAGTGATTTCCGATTGAGGTGGTATCTGGGCCTTTGTAGTTTGTATATAAAGTGATCCAAGTTATAATACTTAGCTAGTTTAAGATAGTGTCTAGGGTGAAAGTACTTAGAAAAATTGAAAGAACAAGGTGATGAAGGGTGGGATTTGTGAAGGAAATGGGTTCAAAAGCGGTTTTAGACTTTGTGATTGAGTTCTGACAAGTTAATAAGGTGTTAGGAGCGACCCATTGCTTAAGGACGTTTAATCCCAGGTTGGCAAAAATCAAGGATGTTACAATCTACCCCCCTTAAAACAAAATTTTGTCCCCGAAATTGCCTAAGGGTAATAAGAAAAGATTTAATTATTTCTTGGCCTATGTTTTATTGCGTAGGGTATATACTAGCCTGGTTCATTTTTGTCTACCCCCTTTAAAACTTATTTCTTTATCCATTTCTCATACCCTGATGGTTTGCTACAATTTATTTCTTTACCTATTTGGAGTCTTGACGACGATTCCCAACAATTTAGAGTATGATAGCTGTTTTCAATGTTTGACCAACACGGAGAGACAGTTATAGTAGGCTTGATCCTGATACATTGATCATCTACCGGGCCAGGGTAGGAAGCTCATCGTATCCCTTCCGAATCCTAGTGGATCCTGGTCTTCTTCTCGGCCAAGCAGTGAGTCCATTGGTAGTCGCCTAGGATTGAGAATTGGGTCAAGCCGCGAATGTTTCGCAGTTGTATATTTCAGTAATTCCGTAGTCCGATCACTCTAGAAACGTAGGGAATGTCAATCATTGAAAGGCTCAAATTGTCTATGTCTAAGGTTGCCCTTTAGGTCTTAGTCTAAGAGAGTCCTCGCTATTATCTATGTCCAAGGAAATGGTGAATCAAATCTTACTAGATTATCCTAAAACGGTTTCTCATAGTAGAACTTGTTAGGGCTTCTATAATGTTCGTATTTAACGAGCACAGTTTCGATCCTGGGCCAGTGGGGTAGGGTCTACCACGCTTTCGCTGCGCGACCCAGATCAAAGAGGTGTATTGATTTGACCTAGCTACATCTATCGGTCTCTGGCATTCTCTAATGTAACCGGTAGTCTAGTCTTAATTTAGGTGTAGTCCAAAGTCTATGCTCATACACTAGATGATTTCACATCATTTCTAATATAGGAAGGGTTTTATCACTTAGGGTCAAAGTTATCTAATTGGAACTGAGTCGCCCGAACTTAAATTTAACTATGCTCGAGCATTTCACACTGGCTCGTACCATCTAGGGAGGTCATAGGGTTCGTGTTATGAGTTTATGGGATTCCCTATATTGCCAAATTCTTTGAAATCTAAAAATACCAACTTTAAGTCCAAAACTCTAAGGTCCTATTTGTCAAACAACCATTTACTCTAAAAGCTTAAGCTATCAGAGTGTGGTGGGTTAATGTATATCGAGGGACTTTATCACTTCAACACTATTTGGCTAGTGGTCTTAAGTTATATTAAATGGGACTGCATTGCTAATCCCTCTTCGGGATTGGGAGTGATATGGTTGGTAGGAGGGTGGGTGGGGATTAATTTTATAGGCTTTGGAAAATGAGCCTAGTGTTGGAAAGCGTGAGATGGGAGTTCCAAATCCCAGCATGAGGAATTTCTAAGTGTCAATTGAAAGGAAAATCTCGGAATTTACTTTTAATTGCGTACATTCTAAACATGGTGTCGGAAAACATGGAATACACCCAATCTAGGGGCCATACCTTACACATACATTTATTGTTACTTTTATAATTCTATCCACCTATACAGCTGGCCGAATGGACCCTAAGCGTCCTCGAATAGAGCCATGGAAAAATGACAGAAAGGGAGGAAAGGGCTGGAATATTTAGGTCTCCACGGATTTGGTTCTCAACAGGGGTTGTAGAAGCCCAAATGAAAGGAAAGAAATGTAGGAAATGAAGAAATGGAAAGGGTAAGGAGCTTACAAGTTTTTGACCTTCACATGGGGCATGTAAGGGCCTAAATGAGAGAGATCAGAGAGGGTAGGGAGGTAGAGATGGATGTGAACGATGGCTATGGAGGGGTTGTGGCCGAAAATGACGAAATGGGTGATTGAGGGGCAATTTTTGCCAAAAATCAGAAGTTTGAAAGAGAAAAGAGAGTTTGGAGGGGTGGTTTGTGAAAGAGATAGGGGTTTGGGGGGTTTCAATGGACGGGACACACATCAGGGGGGTCCCACAACCTGAAAAGGCCAAGCTATATGTCCTAGAGGGGGGGGGGGGGGTGAATAGGACTATGCCAAATTAAAATAAAATCAACGGACATAAAGTAAACCAATAGCCTTACAATTATAAATCAATTCACAATGCTGAAATCAAATCACCTTGATAAATAAGTATTGAGAGATTGATACAAATTTAGTTCTAAGGACAACCTTACACCATAATAAACAAGGGCTTATGGTAGGACAACCTTATTTCTAGAACATCTTTTGGATCAAGGACTCAATTTTAATAGAAATAAATGAAATAGCAAGGAATTGAAATTAAATGCAGAAATATAGATCTAAATTATTACAACAATCCCCACACTTGCTTGAAATGTAATAGTTACAACATTCACATCCACTTGTACATTCCACACAATTGAATGATAAAAGATATGAAAATTAAGCAAGCATTCAATCCACAAGACAAAGAGTTATAGTGGTTCGCCTGTGTGTACACCAACTGTCTTTCAACAGCCACACAGAAAGCTACTCCACTCCTAATATCCTCACACAGGGGATATTAGCGTTCACTATCAAATAGGTTTTCACAGGTTCACCCAAACCTTTACAATTGTGTCTTTTTCACTCGGGCTTACACAATTCAAAAACCCTCTTTTCTGAGTTTTCTGGCTTTCCTCGGATAACCAATACAATGAGATTTTTCTGGTTTAACCTCAAACAAAACCAATACAATGAGATTTTTCTGGCTTAACCTCAAACAAAACCAAAAGTAATGAAATTTTACAGAATTGTAAAATACCTGGATTTCTCCTTTTCGTAGCAGCCCGGTAGAACCAATCGGAGTAGATGTTTGAATGTCAAAGTTCAATTTCCAATACTCACTTTAATATGGTTCTAAATTCTAATAGATTTTAGATTTTAACTAGTTGGGCGTAGCTATATTTGATTTTGATTCCAAGAAGAAGGAATAAGATAATTCCTCTTTTCAAATAAGATTGGAATACAGAAACAAAATCAAATTAAATAAGCTAGCAAAAAGGAATATTAAATAAGCAAAATGTAACTTAAAATAAACACAGACTTATCTCAGAGTGATCACTTGAAATTTCTTGAATTGAATCGAGTTGAATTGTGAAAACTCTGAATTTCGTGTTCAATTTATAAAAGCAAAAATCGCATCTACGACTGGTCTTAGAAACCTTCGACTGGTCGTAGCTCTAACGGATATTTGAAATACTGAGCGCGATATTTGAAAGTCGTTCCACGACTGGTCGTGGGAACCCTACGACTGGTCGTGGGTCACCTACGACTGGTCGTAGGACCATAGATTAGCTTGCTGGACTTTGAGTCGTAGCTCTACGACTGGTCGAGAACGAGTCGAAGACACTCCTACGACCGGTCGAAGGATCTCCAGGACTAGTCGTGGGTGTACCAAAAAATTCCAAAAATCTTCAACAACTTAGGACTGGTCGTGGAATTTCTTGGACAAGTCGAACCAATGCTAGGACTGGTCGAACAGGAGCTAGGACTGGTCGTAGAATAGACCAAACTTATGTGAAATAAACATTTGATTTATGTATCCAAAGTGACCTACTTATAAGGTCAACCTAAGGTCAGTCAAACCTGAAACATGTCGTATGGACATTGAACTTCAACCATTCAACGAATGTAGATATTTGAACCATATCAGGCTTGAGATCTTGAACTTGTTGTAGCTTTAATCTTGAGATCTTCATCAGCGTGAAAACTACTTCATGCGTTGCTTATAAATCTTGAAGTCATTTCTTGAGTTGTTTCTTAAGACTTGAACTTCAACATTGTAGCTTTAAACATTGATAGGATGATGAAGTACACTTTGTATTTCTTAAAGACATCCAATGTCATGAAGTGTTTATGCAGTGTCTTGAAGTACATATAAATCACCATACAAGCACAAGACACAGATAGATGTTTTGACACAACAAAATTTGACAACCAAAGGAGCATGAGACCATAGCACTTACACAACCCCTAAACACGATCGGCCCGACCGGCTCGCCCGGCCGGGCCTGAAACCCGGCGAGGCCTCACCGACCGGGCGAGGGCCTCGCCGACCAATGGTCCAGATTTCGAGGGCTCGCCCCATGGCCGAGACCCTCCTGCCCCCTAGGCCCCAAAAAATCCTGGGTCCCACCCTAGGACCCCTAGATTAATGTGGGTAGGCCCCCGACCCCAATTCGCTCAATTTCGGGTAGTTTCGGGCAATTTTGGACGTATCTTGCAATCTGAAATGAGTTATCTGATGTAAAATATATGAATTTGGGGTAGAACGAGCTAGTGAACTCAACCAACCCCTCTATGCCAGGTTGCGCAGCCCAGAATTGCAAAAAAACCCTGGATTGATGGTCGTTTCCTTGTTTCAATTTCGTCTTTACTATAAATAGTAGTTTTAGTTTGATTACTCTTCATCCGTTGGGCTTTAGGAGTTACGCCCAACGTGAAAAGAGCTTAGAATAATTAGGAAAACGGTTTGGTGAAGTCAAATAGGACACTTACTATTTTTGGCCGAAAACCTTGCGCACTAGTAGACATCACGACCTTATGGTAAGTCGCGAATTCTAGGAGTTTTAGTTGTAGTTTTTTTCTGATTTCTTTCCTATTACTTGGTATCCCTATTTAAAGGGTTCTGAATCTCATTTTTTTTTAGTCATTCATTAATCAATTTCGAATTTATTAGAATTTATTTCTATTTTCTACTTTCTTTTCTCTTGGATTCGAGAAGTCTCTGTGAGGAGTCCAGAGAAGCTCCGAGGATTCGGAGTAGTTATCCTCATCATGTTTATCCTGTATTCTACCGATTTTCAATGGTTGGGATGAGGTGGATTGTGATCTAGACCCGTCGTTTGACGGTCTAGAAGTGTTTCGGGATCATTTCATGCAATCATCGAGGCCTACGAGTCCAATCTCTACGGTTGATCTCATCCAAATGTGCTATTTAACGAAATTGGAGAACCTAAGTCTGTTTCTACATCCCGCCGCTCCCTCCTAAGTCAGAATGCGTCAGTGTGCGTTGTGTGACCATAACCCAGGTCCGGTTTAATCCAAATCATGCTCTGATACCATCTTGTAACGCCCTGAAAATCGGGGGTCGAGCATAAACACAACTCTCGAGTTCCAACGCATCACTTATGCAACAAAATGAATGATGATTGAATGTTGTCTGTATTAGTGCATTGAGCATGAGTGAGATTAAGCCAAAACAGCATATCATACTCCAGAGACAGTTAAATTGCAAGCGGAAGACTGTGATAGGTATATAAAATATATAAACTGTGGTGAGTCTCCAGAGTGTGATAACGTTACCAGGTTAAATAATTACAAGTATAATTATAAAATATACCAAATGTGTGAGGAAGAGTAATGTCTTCTATCACAAGTACCATAGTCCCGTCAATACAGTACCAGGTCTTCATGGACCTGTCAGAGAGTTACATGTAGGAGAACTCTTCCTCAACATCATAGTAGTAATCCGGCTCTGCTTCATAAGCATCGCCATCACCAGAAACTCAACAAATCTGGTTGGTGTGTACAACACCATCCTGTAACGTGGGAGTGAGTGATCAACTCAGTGGAATAGTAAAGCATAGGCTAACATGTTATCAACTCTGTCAAGCAGTAATGATAAAGTAGTACAATCAAACAATTCTAAATACTCTTATTAATACAAGTATGAATGCAGTCATGATATATGCCCTCACCACACACACCCTCATTCGACACCATCTTATGTTCGTGGCATGCTTTCATCCCTCAGTGCTCCACATCTTCCAAGCACATGCAATGCGATGATGAGTTTGATTACCGAGTTGTTATTAGTCCTTTTCAAACAGCAGTATTGGGAAACTAAGGTACCTCCCTTGTATCATTCCCAAACATGATCCATTCTAGGGTCGTCAGTCCTAGTTAATCTCATACGATGGTGTGTTTCTAGGTCTCTGCAAAGGCTGTCAGGGCTGTTACGCACAATGGTTACACCACTCCCCCATCACCCTTTTAACGGTTCATCACTAAGCTGATACAGGCCTAGTTCATACTTTATACACTGCGGCAAAACTCGTCGCTTCACCGCAAATTCAGAGTATGCTCGAGGTCACTACAAAGGGCTCGTCACCAATCAGTGTAGGCTGACGGCTCGAATATAGTGTCCCATACCACCATAATCAGCTCACAAGTCTGGTTGCTCACTGATCACTACGGGGAGGCACGTGGCCCCAGCATAGGCCGACAGCTAGACCACAGTGTCCCATACCACCATGCCCGACTCGTGAGTCTTAGCGGATCGAGGTACCATGGTTAACGGGGATTTCACTGGTAAGTTTGGTACCCTAGGTTCAAGCAGTAGCGTCCAAACATGGTGAACAGACATAAGACATAACGAGTTGCTTGACGAGCTCGGTTAGCTCGAGCGCACAACAAGTTAAACGATATGAAGCGCATAAGCACTTCGTGTGGCCAACCACTATCGCCAACCGAAGTACGACTCGGGTTCATCGAACACATCTCACGTGGCGAAATGAATCTCAACCACGATCTCAAATCTGGTACCGAATGTCTGGACTATAATCATAATGTTAACAGCATATCATAAAGCATGTTATAAAGCACTATATAAATAGGAATACAAACACATATATCTCATAAGTAAGCGGTTACATTAAATAGCCAACATGGAGGAAATCATATACGCCTCTAAGGTAGTTGAGAATCCCATCTCAACACCTACCTAAGACACTATCATCTAAGTACTTACTCCCACAAGCATTTTCACAAACACTTAGAATACACTACTTCAACATACATAGCGCATATTTGGAAACTTGTATTAGCGCAAGTCCTTTCGCCAAACAAGAAATTTACGCATATATAATATGTTCATACAGCAAAATAATCATAGCAAACACATCTCCAAAATTTATACGTATACCGTACTTTCTAGAATACACTATTTCAACATACATAGTGTATATTAGCAAACATGTATTAGGGCGAGTCCTTTCACCAAATAAGTATTTTATCCATATATAATATATTCATACAACAATTAATCATGTCAAGCACAATTCCAAAATTTATACGCATACGGTACTTTCTAAAAATACCTAGAGTATGTTAAATTTCATATTTTTCATCTTTAATCAAAACGGAAAACAGACACCACTTTGTACATGTGCAATTGCATGCAAATCATGAATCTATCATTATCTGACAATGAAATCGTTGAAAACTATAACCTATACACCTAAAGTCCGCACCTTTTGTCGTAGAATCGTAACGAAGTCGATAGGTTCGCTAAGCTTTAGTATTTGGCAGTTTGGTAACCTATAGAACAAAATAGGTTAGCTATTTCATAACTTACAACTATCAAAACCCCAAAACAGGTTAGGGTTAGGGCTTCTTACCTAGAAATGGCGCCGGAATCGCCGGGAAAGCGATTAGAACGGAGTGGTGGAGCTTGTGTAGCGGTAGGGAAAAGTGGCAGGGAGATTCCCCCACTTCTCACACACTTTCTCTCTCTTTTCTCTCATCTCTCCCTAGGGTTTCTCTCAAATTCGTATGGCTGTGAGAGAGAGGGTTCTAAGGTCCTTATATAGCCTAAAATCTCACCAAAATAGACTCCAGGTCAAGGTATACTTAGGTTATATCCAAAGTGGACCTGTGTCAGCTCAACGGAGGACTTCTGGCGGGCCTCCTTGAGCTAAAGGTCGGACTTAAGCTCATAGACACCGGATCCAGGTGGAGTTAAGTTTTCATTTCAGTCGGATTCCCAGATCACAAATGACGGACCAGTTTTAGTTCAACGGTCAGTGGATCTCGATCGGAGATTCCGAGTACATGGACATGTGTCTGAAATTTCCCTTGATCCGAGGGTTTATTTAGGTCAGATTCTGACAGTCAGGTTGCTCAATACTGAACTGCAAGCGAGAGGTGTCAGATTTCATAAATTTGTATTTTATTTTTAATTAATTTCACATTTCTCACACTCTCCGCTCCGAGCTCAAGCGAATAGCACTGGGACACTATCTGGATTTGATTTCTGAGATGGTTGTCAGGCCCAGCAAGGCGGTCCTAATTTCTTAACTTCGTGTTAATCGGACTTCCGACGTGCAGTCCAGATCTGATACGGAGTTTCGAGATGCTCCCGAGGGCAGCCGGGTAATGAGATTGATCCTAGATTTTAGGGTAACCTAGCGTCAATGATTCTACAAGTTTTGGGTCTTGCGGATAGTATTTAAAGTGATTGGTGCTAATTTCACAGGTACTCTAGTTTAACACTAGCAAATTCTCGCCTAATTTCGAAAGGATTTAGTCCTTAGTGATTTTCGTCTGAGGTGGTACCTGGGCCTTTGCAGTTTGTATATAAAGTGATCCAAGTTATAATACTTAGCTAGTTTAAGATAGTGTCTAGGGTGAAAGTACTTAGAAAAATTGAAAGAACAAGGTGGTGAAGGGTAGGATCTGTGAAGGAAATGGGTTCAAATGCAGTTTTAGACTTTGGGATTGAGTTCTGACAGGTTAATAAGGTGTTAGGAGCGACCCATTGCCTAAGGACGTCTAATCGCAGGTTGGCAAAAATCTAGGATGTTACACAAATCCATAGAAGTAAGAAGGCTGCGTGTTCCTCTTCATTGACCAGGTCATAGAGATTGCGATAGGTCTTTATAAAAGTAGTGCAAGCTCTTGCATTCTTGTTGGAAAAATCCTTGTACTGTCTGGGCACAAAACCTGGATAAACGGCGATGCCAAAGGGGAGTAACTGAGTCAGAGCCGAGATGTTTAGGACGGTTGAGCTTATAGGACCACAACCAGAAATTGTTTGTCAACGCTCTCCAAAAATCTGAAGCAGCAAGGAGAAGCCCTGGATTCGTTGGATACTCATGGATAGAGAGCTTAATGCATTCATAGATGCCAGCTTCTCTCCAAGTTCCTCATACTGAGAAGACACATGAACAAACCAAGATTCCCATTTTGGGAGTGGTTTCGACCACGTCCTGGGACTTTTCGAAGCATTTGCAACATCAGGGATCTAGTTGGATTGAATCAAAAGCCTCTTGACAGGGCAGATGGGGAATAGAAGATCCATTGCCTGAACCTCCCCTATCTCCATCCCAGGAGAAAATTTAGGACCCAAAGAAAGATAATCAATCACCTAGGGGGGATTTGAAGATAGTCTTTTCGACGCACTTGTCAGCGAGAGCATCCATCACGGCCATCAGATATGTTTGTTGGAGGAAGGAGCAAAAGAGGAAGAGACAACCATTGTTTAAGATTGAGACAGGGATGTGGGGTTTTCGAAGATGGAAGCTTTTGAACAGAAGAAGAAATGAAAGCGTGGGGAAGAAGAAGTTGAAATGATGCTTATATTGTTCAAAGGAATGAAGTACTTATTAGGGCATCATTATTGTTTTGTTAAATTCGATGCAAGTCCATGTGTCAACATGGGGTTCCCCCCTCATTTCAATAAAGTACGACCATCGCTGGCGTATTGCAATGAGTCAGCAAAAGACGGTTAATGCTCTGGCAATGCATGTACACAATAAATGCGTTATTAATGAGGGGTCGTACGTCATTGTCACCTTTCTACCAAAGGTGAAGCAACGTGGAGGGAAATGTTCATCCCCATTATCTCCATACCCTACAACAACAAATCGAGAGCAATTATGTGTGATTTGTATGGATCCATATGGTGCATTCAAAGATCTACAGATACATATGGAGAGATTTCTTGATAAGTGTAGCTAGAACGTATCGGGTGGTGCCATGTACTGCTTGAACGGCCGAGGGAGGAGTAATCGTGCGCGAACGGTTACATGACAGGTGGCAAGAGGAGAAGCAGAGGAAGCCATGTAATGGAGCTAAGATGTGGGAAGCATCCAAAAGTCAATAGTGGCGAACAATTTTGGCACCGTCAGAATGTGGGAAGGATCCAGATGATTGGATCAAAGATATAAATAGCAAAGCAAAGTAGCAAAGAAAATTCTCTCATAGCAAACGAAACAAATCGAATCTATCTTTCAAATTATCCTAGCAATTTACATTCTATAGTGTAATCTCTTGATTCCTTGTTAAGCAAATTACATTTATTAGTGTAATCTTTACCTTTTAAGCCTGTTGTTTTATATTTCGTGGTATAATCCATAGCATTAGCCAAGTAGCTAGTAATCTCTAGTTGTAATCCAAGTCTAAGCTCTTGCGCTAGATTCCGCTCATCCATCGGAAAGGTGTTCTACATCTATCCTCTGCGACCAACTGTAAGAATAATTTCTCCCATTTCAATTTATCTATATTGAAGAGTCATTTCGTATGGAAGGTAAAGGTGCAACCCATCATTAGAAGACGAACCCCACCCTCTGAATATTGTTTGATTTGATTTTTACACATTGAGCAAGTGGCTAAATAGACGACCAATCTCGGTCATACAGTACGTGTTTTCCTATCTTGGCGCTCGGGGTCATTGTTGTTCGGTTTGAATTGAAGTCGCAATTTTAATTCTAGCACATCCATGCACCCAGTAGAAAACAACAGCAAACAGGGGAACCCTGACTTGTCTGGGGGTGGCGTACTATATGTAGAGGGAGTGACGGTGAATTCTTATACACATTCTCCTCTTTCTAGGGCTGAAGCATGTGCTCTTCGGAAGGGTATTTACCTTCGTGGATAGAAGTGGAGAGTGACTCCACCAATGTAGTAGGTTTGTTTAACAAGGTTAGCCTGCCAGGGTGGGGATTCTGGTACCCTTGGGTCCGGGTATCCTCGCTTAGATAGCAGGGTTGCTTGAAGATAACATACTGCCCTTGTGAAGCTAATTCAGTAGCAGTCGGCCTAGCCTGCATGAGAAGCAAGGCCTAGATGTAGCGTTTCTTCCATTCCCCCTTCTTGCTTCCCCAGTCTATCAGGAGGTGCATCTTTCTAGACCGATTAGGTCTTGGCAGCATTAGGCAACACTGACTGCCCCTCCTGAATATGATAGGCGACTCTATGGCTGGTTGTTTGTATATTGTGTGCTCAGGGAACCTCATTCCGGTGCATCATTGAATTGTCTGCTGAAAAAAAAAAAAAAAAAAAAAAAAGAACTAGGGACTATTGCCTAGTAAGGTTTGAGTTTTCATGTTGCGTGGGGTATATGATAGGTGGGTTACGATGTCTTTTGCAAGTTGGGACTCAGTCCGAAATTGTAAGAATTCCCTTTTTATGTGATTAATATTCTGGTTTGTTTGTTTTTTTTTTTTTTTTTTTTTTTTTTTTGAAAGAAGGCCCCACAGTTGCCCATTAATAGAAAGAATTTACGACTCGTTGTCTGGAAGACAACTACATAGAACTTTGATGCATGTGGCATAGTAGAGTTTCTCAAAATTTGAAGTGTAAACACGCTGGTTGGAAATCCATTTATGACCAATTCAGAAGTTGTTAATAGAAAGTAAACTACGAGTAAAGAGGATCTATGATGTGAAAATGTTGACCTCTAGCATGACTTTTGTGACCCGAAAACGTTATTATAAATGGGTATTAAATCATAATGAATACGAGTAAAACCCATCAATGGGAGTCTATAACCGGGATTCTGCGCCCCAACAATTGTACACTACCATCCACATGTGGGGTCCGTTATTTAGTGATCCCAACGGTTGATCTGATGGGCCCCCATCATGGATCAGGGATGCGCTAAAATTATCACAGGTTGGAGTTCATAAATTCTTCAATCTTTCGCTGATGTTTCAGTGGATGTGGGCACTTTCTGTATTAATTTTTTTTTCCGTAACCATTTATTTGCAGCATTCTTTGAAGCGTTAGATTCTTGCAATCTCGGAGGTTTGTGGAGCAATGCCCTCTCCACGGTGAGGCCAAGTGGATCAACGGTTTGGATGAGTGATGGGAACAGCACGTAAGGAATCCTGGACTGTAGCTAAATACATGCTCATGGTGACAGTGAAAGACAATGAAAGCTGGCGATAAGTCAAAAAAAGAAAAAGAAAAAGAAAAGAAGAATATGTTATATCTTATGTTTTCTTCAATGTAAGCATGATTTTCCAAGTGTAGGTAGCAATAGACTAATCAGACACATCTCCTCACTTTATTTGTGTTTGTTGGAATTAATGTCTTTGTTAGGTTGGTTGATCATGTGACCTAAGGCATGTGTAAGGCTAACGTAGGTGAGTTCTGCCCATTTCTTCCTACTCAAAACTACATGGTAAACCAAACATGACACGGTGAATGAAAGAAAAGATGTGTGAACTGGGATAGCAATGACTATGTATTTTGACCGTTCTCAGTGTAGTAGGAAAGGTTCGCTGGACCCACAAGCCTCTCATCTACCCTTACCTTTTACACGCAGCAGACGTGCTGAACATCTGACCGTGCATAAGGTGGTCATCAATGTCAAGATGAGCTGGGAGAAAACATCAGGCTGATCATCAGTCATCAGGTGGGCCCCTCAATATGAAAAACTGGACAAATTAGAAATGATGGGTCACAATTAGACATTATCCTGCTTCGCATCTAAACCTTGGGGCTCACACTATGAACGGCTGAGATGGCCCACACATATGCAAGTGTCGCATGCGTGCTGCGTTAAACATATGACGGTAGAGAGGGTGCATTCGGGGCCAGCTAACCTTCAAAAATTTTTAGGGATTTTTACCTGAAAGATCGACAGAGGTATTGATTTTCCAAAATAATAGCTCTAACTTTTGTATTTACAAAAGCATGCTTCTCAACCAACTAACAATGTTAAAAAGACTACTTGACCCATTTTCTTTATGAAGGGAGAGATACATAGAAAAGGCCCAAAATTAATACAAATTGCGAGCTATGTGCAATAAAGCTCCTGTACACGCCACAAGTTTATTGGCATGACATCTAATCCATCCATCAGGTTAGTCTTACCTTCTACAAATTTTCCTATAAAGAAAATATGATTCAATCAGCACCTATGCTACAATATTGGAAACAAAAACTTCATTCATAAATTGTTTTTACAAACTTTAGCTTACCTGACTGGTGGATCTACCTGATTTTTGGGGCTAGGGGATCGATATTGTGGTTCCATTCCGATGGATGGATTGGATCTCAGACCTATCAAGCCACACTGGGCACATGTGTAGCGTGTATTTGAGCCTTCTTGCACACGCACTTAGGCGTAGCAAAGTCAAATTTTAAATAAGGGAGTTACATGATAATCAGGACGCTTGACACGCAGTCACTCTGGGAAGCGGATTGGGTATTGAGGGTACAGAGTAAATTCTGTGAGGTTCACTATGATTTATGTATTTTATCCACTCCGTCCATCCATTTTATCAGATAATTTTATGGATTGGACCAAAAAACGAAGCATATCCAAAGATCAACTGGACCACACACAGGAAACTGTGTGAATTGAACTTCTACCGTTCAAAAATTCTTGGGGGCCACAGAAGTTTTGGATCAAGCTTATATTTGTTTTTTCCTTTCATCATATATCTGTATGATCTTATGAATAAGTTGGATGACAAATAAACATCACTTTGGGGCCTAGCAAGGATTCAACTGCGGAAATCATTATTCCCTTTTTTTTTCATGTGGTATGATCAACTTTAGCTCTGTATATGCTTCAATTTTGTGATCAACCCATTAAATGAGCTGGAAAAATGGATGGACAGCGTTGATAAACAAAATGAATTGAAAGTAAGTGAGTTTAGTCAGTGCCATAAGAGCCTACTGAATTATACGATTTCCTCGCTAAAACTCTACATGTCATATATTAAATCAAGTAAACTTGACTTGATGGAGCAGCGCTCTTTAGCCAAGACACAATGTACTTGTCATATATTAAATCAAGTAAAGTTGACTTGATAGAGCAGCCCTCTTTGGCCAAGACACAATTCAATGATTGGTTGAACAATCTAGCCTCTGATTTGTGGATGCCTGTTTGTGAAAATGCTTAAATATATTTTATTTTTAGCTGTCCGATAAATGTTGGTCAATTTGTTGATATAGTAAGTAGAGTTGTACGCTAGTAGATTTCGAGTTAAGATAGGCCAAGCTTGGCTCAACTCGACCCCACCATGACCTGAGCTCGAGCTCAGCTTGACTCAGTCTTCGAGCTCGCCCCTCTAGCTCAACTTGGCTCTCTAATTCGAGCTGAGTCAAGCTGGGATCAAGTCGGGTTGAGCGAGCTATTCGAGTCGAGTTGAGTTAATATTATTTTACAAATTATTATAAAATAATTAAAATGATAAAATATTAAGATTATTAGAACTGAGACAGGTGCACTGGAAGTGCATAACAAATTAATACAAAGCTACAAATATAATAATATGAGAATGTTATAAGAAAAACATAAACTCACTCAAAATTCATCGGCATCTTATTAATATGGTCCATATGAGGAACGCCTTCCCGATTAACGGATAAGAGAGTTATCACCTTCATCTGAATCCGATCTATCAACATTGCTTTCATCATTTCATCCACTTGAAACGTTTTTAGTTTCATCGATGAACAAAAATATGTTTGCAAATTCAGATGTGTTATCTTCTCATAAGTAATTGTTTACTTTTTCTTAATTAGAAGGTGGTGAAATTTCATCATCATGTTTCTATATAGATTTAACTAACTTTTTCAATCCTTCTTTATGAGCCGATTTATAAGGAGTTCTCAACATCTTATAAAATGATGAGAGCCTGGAGAGAAGCTTTGATGTTTTGTGACTCTTCTTCGTTTCTATGCTTGGCCCTGCCTCGGAGTCATGTTGTTTTGAAGGATATCGATATTTAGATACCTCCGCCTCTTCCTTACTTATTTTCATGGCAAGTTTTAGTTGTTCTTCTTCCAGAGCTTTTAATTTGACATTTTTCTCTTCTTCTTTCTTACTAATATGTTGCACTTTTTCTATTTCTATATCTTCATATATTATAATAGGTTTGTTATAATATTTTTTGTGGATAATTGAATTTGGTGTGGAGGGGTGGGAGTTTTTTTTATTTGAGTCTAAGAGAGTTTGGAATAGAATTCATACTTTCTGTGAGGCATCAGGACATGGTTTTGTATCTCATCTCCAACCAGATAAGTGTATTCTTAGCCGATTCATTTTCTTAAGAAATTTGCTTCCACATAAACGACATTTAATCTTCATTCTTCCAGATGTTGGGGTGTAGACTTGGGTAGCATAATCCCAAATGTCGGCGGATGGGTCATTAGATGACATTTTTGCACAAGGAATTTTCTTAATAAAGAATAACATTTTTAGGCGAAGTCATGAAACCAATATAACTTTCAAGAAATAAATTATAGTACGTTCAAAATTTTAATTGCAATGTCAAGTACTCTGCTCCAAAAATAGTATAAATTAAAGTCTTATAGAACAAGTAATAAGATCAAGATGAGCAAAATATTTAAAATAACATTTAAACTTTAAACATATGAAGGTGCAGTGACAGTCTCATCCAGACTCTCATTCTCATCCTCTTCATTATTCTCTTCATCAAATAAACTGTCACCCCAAACTGAACGCAACTAAGCTTGTGTGCAAACGAGCGCTTCAGTTGTTTTAGGTGCAAGAGAGCTTCTATACTTGTTCACCACCCTACTACTAATGTTAAATGCAGACTCTGATGCCACTGTTGTTATCAGAATTGATAAAATATCTCGAGCCATCAACGATAGTTATTTTTCTTCATGAGCTCTAGTCTTCCACTAATATAAAACGTCAAAGTCTTGGCTAGAGACCTTCATGACTGGCTCATTGAGATATACATCTATTTTTGACTCATTTGTTTGCTGACTTGCTTCATCTTGTTCTAGGGCTGGGAAGTACTCATTAAGAAAATTGTCATTACCTATAGACGAACTGAAGCCATGTTCATGCATAAGTTATGTATCATAACTTCTAATAGAATTACCCACATAAGAAAAGTACAATTCTTCAATCGCCACACGAACATTATATGTTTCAACTACTACCTTGTCAAACAAATAAATCTTCCTATAAACGTAACTAACCAATCTCATTCACTCTAGTACTTTTCAAATTTTACTTGCATGCTTAACACCATATTCTGAATATAATTTGGACTTGTTGTGACACTTCTCTAAAGAGTATCCTTAATCTTCCAAAGTTTTGGAAGAAACAGATTTGTCGCTGGATATTTATTTTCAAAAAATAACTGTGTAATCATAGTAAACTCAAAGAAAACTATGAATATCTTCAGCTCTTCTCCAATCATCTTCACTTCGTAACCAAGCATATGCTTTATCACGAATTGCAAATGTTATGAATGCAATTGTCAACTCAACTGCCGTATCCAACATTTCATATGTTGAATTCCAACGGGTGTACACATCTACTTTCAATGTTTTTTGAGTTCCAACATTTAAATGTTAGAGTATGTCATTCCATATACTAAATCTTGATGGTGACCCCTATATATACTTCACGCTCCATCTTATGTTCTCAATCGTACTGTCAATTATTTTTAGCCACTCTTACACAATAAGATTCAGAATGTGAGCACAACATATCACTTGAAAAATCCCCCCTCCCAAAAAAAAAAAAAAAGATTCCCTGCTATCTTGAATTGGCTCAAATAAAAAAGAAAAAAAAAGAAAAAGAAAAAAAAGATCACAACATTATTTATAAATGCATTATTTAACATGATTGAAGATATCCTACTTTCAATGTCATACTCCTGAAGACAATTGTATATGCAGTCTGAAATAACTAAACCAGTATGAAGGGGAGGAAGATGACGAATGTTTAAAATTATCTTACGTAAATTCCAATTTGCATCCACATAGTGTGCAGTTAGCGACATGTACCCCTTCATTTAGTTCGATGTCGTCCACAAGTCTGAAGTAAGACTTATATGTAAGACTGATGACAGAATGGCTTTCATCTATGTCTTCTCATTCATATACATATTCATGCATTCTCTTTTCACTGTGACCCACGAATATTTATCAAAATTTGGATTCAAGTATCTGTTGTATTCATTAAAAACTCTGCTTTCTATAAATCTAAATGGTTTTTCCTCGACAATAACTATTTTTGCAAACGACTCTTTTAGTTTGTCTTTTTCAAATTTACGAGTGATGAGAGAATCTTGCGTGTCGAAGTTGCTTCCTTCAGATGAGGCAAATGAGAGCAATTATTAGCATGAACGCGAATTTTTTGGGCTCTTACCACAATTAATAGTATGTCTACAATAATGTGAAGTTGATCCCTCAGAATGCTTTGCGAATGTTGACTCGCAATGCTTACATCTAACCTTCATAACACATTCGAACCTTCTTTTACCTCAACCTCTTCAAAATCATCACAAACTGCTGATCTTTTTTTTTTTTTTTTCATTTATTCGATGTATCTGAATTTAAGTTTCTCTCATCTCATTCGACATCAACAACAAGAGGGGATGTGACAGATTCACCAGTACCAGGGGTAGTAGGGACATACTCGCAAGCCATCTTTAAATATGAAAATAAAAAACACGCATAAGATATGTGAAGTTGGGCATGTGATTTGTAAGTAGGAATTTTTCAACATCTCCTAAATTTTAATTTCACTTTTTATCCCATTCACTAATATATCATCTATTCCACTCACACAATTTACATGCAGGTCAAAAATTTATTAACATCTCCCTATAATTCTCCAAATATATGTAAAAATTCTCTATTATTTGAGTGTTATCACCATTATCTGTTATTCACAGATGGGAGGTTATCAACCAGTGGAGAACCATATATTCGGAGAATATATTGGGTTGATGCACCGAATCTCGAACTCTATGTAAATTGTGTAAGTAACATTATGGTACATGATATATTACCAAACTATCCAACTTAGACAATTTAAGAATTCATATATATATAAAATATCAAACCAATAATAGATTTGAATACAATTTATTGTATACGAATTCTTAGATGTGTAGGTAAATTATTAAATTCATCTGTCAAGTGTGTTAGGTGTCAAGTGAGGTCGCTAAAACTAATTGATTTGTGTTTAATTGAAGTATATAACTATAAACCATATATTTAATATATGATTTGTAGTTGAATACTTGAATTAAACATAAATCAAATTCAAGTAATCAAATGTAAGTTTACACAAGTGTTAAATTTCTCAAGTACTATAAAATTCAACTACTCAAGTAATCAAGAATCATATCCAATCCAACTAAATTACTTCAATAAAACACAAATGAATAACTTGAAGTAAATTACTTTAATAAAACACAAATCAATAACTTGCATTAATTAAGAATCATATCCAATCCAAGTAAATTACTTTAATAAAACATAAATCAATTACTTTAATCCAAGTAAATTACTTTAATAAAACACAAATCTAATGCAACCCAACTCGACACAAGCCAACCCACACCCTGACCCAACCTGACACAACGCAACCTTGACCCAACACGACCCTGACCCAACCCAACGCAACCCAACCCACACCCTGACCCAACACTGATGCAACACGATGTAACCCAACCCACACCTTAACCCAACCCGACGCTAACCTAACTAGACACAACCCAACCTAAACCCTTACCCAACCCGATGCAACCCTAACCCAACTCAATTGCATCATGAAAGGGAAAAAATAGAAATATTATTACCTTACCTAGCTTGAAAGAATAAGGACTGAAGGAGAGTAGAGAGTAGAGAGACTAAGAGAGAGAGAGAGAGAGAGAGAGAGAGAGAGAGAGAGAGAGAGAGGTGGGGTCATAGTCATTAGTCCACTCGGAAGTCGGACCACTCAGCTCGTCTGGTGGTGGGGTCTGTCGGATTTTCGCTCGATCGCACAGTCGCACTCAGCTCGAGTAGGGTAGTAAAACGAAAAGAAAAGAGCAAGAAGGTGAAGGGGTTTAGGGTCTTAACTTTTAACTTTTACTTCTTTTTTACATATATATATATATATATATATATTATATATATATATATATATATAAAATATTTCGAGCGAGTCAAGTTCAAGCTCTGTTTCGGGTTGAGTCGATTCGAGCCTGACCAAGCTCGAACTCGACTCGATTTTATTCAAGGTATAATTATTTGCGCTTGGCATGTCCAAACCTTTTTGCAAGTCGAGTTAGAACGAGCTCAAAAAGAGTTGATTTGAGCGAGTTTCTCGGCCTAGCTCAACTTGTGTATAGCTATAAGAGTAAGTTTAATTTTGAGTTCATGATACATCTACCCGGGGTATCGTAATTTTGGATAGTTTAGTTTGACTTCTTGCATGCCATACGTGTAATTTCTAAGTAATCACAGTGGGTCCATAGATCCTCTGCAAGTCCGTCCTGACAAGGGCAAGACGCAATCAACATGCACCCAATGTAGTAATATGCCAAACCAGGGATGACTATAACAATGCATAAGTTGGAATTCACTTTTTAAATGACTTAGATCTGGCCCTTTCACTTATTAAAGGGCATTAGAACATCAAATGTGAATAGTTGACAAGTTTTATAACTGTCATGATTGTGCGATTGGTGGACTGTAGAGAGTTACACAGACCGACCAAGTATGCACTAACATATCTACATTGTTAGAGTACACATCCAGTGTCATAAAATGTTACTTTAATGTAGTAGAATGGCCTAGGAAAATGTACACTATAAGAAAATATACCTTAGTAAAACTGTCAGATACGTGCTGGAAAAGGTGGCATCAGTAATACATTTCCCGGTGCCCCATCAGGTTTTTCTTACAGTTTTGCTCACCGCCACTATAGGGGGAGCTTTACCAACGGTCAACAGCCTTTACCGATAGTCAGCAGCATTTACCAGCGCTTCTTCTGACTGCCATTATAGCCTGAAAAAAAGTCATTAGAGGTCTTACTAAGCGTTAGGAAAATCCTGGCAAGTGCTTGAAAATGTCTTGTAAGCGCCGATAAAGGTATGCTAAACCGCCATTAAAGGTCTAACAAAATGCTATAATAGTCTGCAAAGCAGTAGTATAGATCGCTGGTAAAATTGTTTTTTTTTTTTTTTAATGCATTTGGTTATTTATATATTATTAAAATCTGTATTTTTTTCTATATTTGAAATCTAAAAAATGTTGCACGATATAGTTAAAAATGAATATAAAAATAATGTTTACAATAATAAGTTGAATGGTTTCAAATACATAAAAAACAAATCCATCGATCCAACTGCCATTTGTCCTCGCCTACAACCTGCAAAATAAAATGGCAAAAAGAAATTAATTACATCCTAAATAACACACACACACACACACACACACACACACACACACACACACACACACACACACACACAACACACACACACATATATATATATATATATATATATATTAAATTAACTAATGAAGATAATCATTTGTACATGTTCTAATCCATCTCACTTCCCAATTCTTAAGTTTTAACAATTTCTATTTGAATGTGAGTAGAAATGAGATCATTTTAGAGAGAATTTTGATATTTTAATAATACAAGTGTTGGATGCTTTGACAACATTTGTATTTTATATTACTTTTACTGTAAGTATTTACGCCATGTCTTTTAGACTTAGATCAACTCGTTTGGTCTCGAGTCAAGTCACAACAGTGGGCCACATACGCACAGATTAGGTACCAAATAGGAAAATTTTCTTCTTGTAGTAAATAGGAAGCTTGATCTTATGATTTTGTACTTTTAACTGAAGTGAGTAACAAAATAGCCTGACGTACCGATGTCTAAAAGTAGCTCCCATGCTTTGGATATAAACGCGACAATTCCTAATCCACCATTTTCTCCAACTAAGCATTGCATAAGTGACCCCACATGTTATTTGCATAGGTAATGAGCTCATAGTGAACATAGAAAATTATGGAGAAAGCATGAGGGAAAATTGGTATAAATGCATACAAAAATCCAAACCCATCATCAATTTCATATGAAAGTATAAAGATAGAAATTAAAATTACTTGGATTTTGAGATAACGGATTGTCCATGATGGGATCAGGAGATTATCTCCATTCTTTGAAAAATGTGGATCGATTAGAAGGCGTCTTCTCAATCCAGCATATCTGCAAAGAATGTGAGTTAGCTTTGATGCACAATATGATAGATTCCTTTAAAAACAACTCGTTGCTCTTAAGCAAGCCAAATAAAAAAGAAAGAAGATGAAAGATAAAATACATCTGAGCACAATAGGTACAAAAACTCAATGCATTGACTATCGACAAGAACCAGGTTTGTGAATAAAGATCCAATACAAAAAATGATCCAATACATGCCCGTTTATCGAACAACATCCACACTCTTAAGTTTTAGTAATCTCAAAAGAGCATCCCATTACAAAAAAATAAAAGATTGAATCTCTATATGATAGAGATTGTGTAAGGGTGGCAATGAGATCACAACTCTCATAGTTCCATAGCTACACTTATAAAAAGCAACTTAAAATCGTCACTAATTACCAAATATATAATATATATATATATATATATATATTATATATATATATATATATATATATATATATATTATATATATATATATATGGTTGCACAGCACGCCAACAACGCAGTGGGCCTAGATCCAATCTCAGGCCTCACCCACAAACGATAAACAGGAAGAAATATAAACTAGAAACAAATCAAAACAATCCAAAACAAACCACAAGACTAGATATTCGTGGAAAAACCCCAATCTAGGGTAAAAAAACCACGGATGCAAACTTTCACTATGAAGAACGAAGATTACAAGGCAATATACTAACCTCACCCTTGGAAGTACAGAGAAAATCCCTTGCCCACAACTTAGAAATATTTTCCAATATTCACCTTAACCCTAGAATAACCCTAGGGACCCCAATTTATAGTTTTGACAACTTCCCTTTCGCATCTCAGCTGCGAAAGGACTTGCGACACGAAATCCGCGAAACTCCTTTCGCATCCCAGTTGCGAAAGGACTTGCGACACGAAATCCGCGAAACTCCTTTCGCATCCCAGTTGCAGAAGGACTTGCGACACGAAATCCGCGCAACCTCGACTGGTCATGGGCAGCCCCAGATGTGGCTCCACTTCTCAACAATCTCTCACTTGGAGACACATCGCCATAAACTTTGTCTTCTTCATCCGGAGTGCACAACCTCCCTGCCTTCAAGCCTGAAGACCAATCAAAGTTGAACAGAGCTTCAGCTTCTCCCTTGTGACCGCCTTGGTCAGCATATCCACAGGATTCTCACTTGTATGAATCTTCTCTAGAGCAATCGATCCATCTTCCAATAACGAACGTATGAAGTGATATCTGATGGCAATATGCATGGTCCTTAAATGAAAGGCTGAATTCTTAGTCAAGTGTATTGCACTTTGACTGTCACTGTATAGCTTACAATCTGCTTGCTTTTGACCCAACTCTCCCATAAAGCCTTACATCCACACCATCTTCTTGCATGCTTCTGTAGCCGCAACATATTCTGCTTCTGTCATACTGATAGATGCTATCTTTTGTAATTTAGAGACTCAACTGACTACAACACTACCCAGAGTAAAAACATAACCTGTAGTGCTTCTCCTGCTGTCAATATCTCCTACCAAATCTGAATCCACGTAGCCTTGTAGCTTGATTTTCGATCCACCATAGCACAGCCCTACATCCTTAGTACCTACCAAATATCTAAGGATCCACTTCCCAACGTTCCTTCCCGGGGTTATTCATGAACCTGCTAACAACTCCCACTGCTTGAACAATGTCTGACCTCGTGCTCATCATAACATACATGAGACTCCCAATAGCTGACGCGTATGAGACTTTAACCATGTAGTCCCGTTCCTCCTGCATCTTTGCCCCTTGCTCTTCAGATAGCTTGAAGTGGTTGGCAAATGGAATGCTAACCAACTTAGCACCTCCTATATTGAATCGGTCAAGTACCTTGGCTATGTACTCTACCTGTGACAAAACTAGTTTCTTGTTTTCCCTGTCACGCTTTATCCTCATGCCCAGGATTTGTTTTGCAGCTCCTAAATCCTTCATGGAAAATTCTCTAGGCAGTTGTCTTTTGAGATCTGAGATGTCCTTCATGCTTGAACCGACCACAAGCATATCATCAACGTACAGAAGAAGGATGATGTAAGACGTATTAAACTTCTTCAAGTAACAACAATGGTCTACATGACATCTCATAAAACCGTTTCCCGACATGAAACTGTCGAACTTCTTATACCACTGCCTCGGGGCCTGCTTCAAGCCATATAGACTCTTCTTCAGTCTGCACACCTTGTTCTCATTACCTGGTGCCACGTATCCTGTCGGCTGATGCATGTATATCTCTTCTTCAAGGTCCCCATGAAGAAAGGTTATCTTAACATCTAGCTATTCTAGATGTAAGTCCTCTGAAGCCACTATACTCAAGACCATGCGAATCGTAGACATTTTCACTACCGGTGAAAATATTTCAGTGAAATCGATACCTGCCTTTTGTTGAAACCCTTTCACAACCAATCTGGCCTTGTACTGTTTCGAACCATCGTGCTCCTCCTTCAGTCTGTAAATCCATTTGTTATGAAGAGCTTTCTTATCCTTGGGTAGAGTGACTAGCTCCCATGTACGATTAGACTCAAGAGAGTCCATCTCATCATCCATGGTCTGCTCCCACTTAACCTGTATATCTGACTGTAACACCTCTTCAAAATACTTGGCTCACCATTATCCGTCAATAGTAGATAATGTAAGGAGGGTGAGTATCGGACCGTGGGTCTCCTCTCCCGAGTAGACCTCCTCATAACCAGTGTATGCGACTCTGTCTCATCCTGTGGCGCTGTAACACCCATGTCCAGTAACTCTTCCAACTCTACGAACTCTTTTTTCTCGGCCTTATTTTCCTGCACACTGTCCTTATGCATCATTTTTTCATTGAAGACTATATCCTTGCTTCTGATGATTTTCCTGTTTTCTGTATCCCAGAACCTGTAGCCAAAATCATGCTGCCCATAGCCTATAAACGTGCACCTCTTGGACTACGCATTCAGCTTGTTTTTGTGCTCTGCTTCAATGTGAACATATGAAGTACAACCGAACACTCTGAGATGTGCAAGGTTCACTTCCTTCCCAGTCCACGCTTCTTCTGGTAGCCCACCATCCAATGGTGCTGAGGGGTTTCTATTGATGAGATATGCGGCAGTATTCACAGCATCTGCCCAAAAGGTCTTGGGCAACCCTACATATAACTTCATGCTCTTGGCGCTCTCAAGGATGGTCCTGTTAATGCACTCAGCCACACCATTCTGTTGTGGTGTCCCTGGAATCGTTTTCTGATGTTTGATTCCATTTGCTGCACAATACTCCTCAAACCTCTTATCACAATACTCTCCCCCATTGTCAGATCTGAGAAACTTTACTGTTTTACCTGTCTCATTTTCTACCATAACTTTCCACTTCTTAAATACATCAAATATATCAGATTTATGTTTTAAGAAGTAGAACCACAATTTTCTACTAACATCATCGATAAAGGTAACAAAATAACATGAGCCACCAAGAGATAATACCTGTGCCGGTCCCCACACATCAGTGTGTACAAGCTCCAACAGATGTGTCTTTGGAGCGCATCCCGTCTTCTTGAAGCTTACCCTCTTCTGCTTGCCATATACGCAGTCCTCGCAGAATTCCAAGTGAATAGACTTCAGTCCTGGTAGCTTCCCTTTTGACAATAGCACTTTCATCCCTTTCTCACTCATATGTCCCAGCCTCTAATGTCATAACTGCCCATTCACTCCAGTTGATGCGACTGCGAGTGAACTATACGATCCTGAAGTCACATACAAAGTACCTTCCTTTTTGCCTCAAGATATTACCAAGGCACCTTTTGTGATCTTCTAGGAGTCACTGGTGAATGTCGTCACATAATCGTTATTGGCCAACTGTCCCACTTAGATCAGATTACGTTTCAAACTTGGTACATGTCTGACATCATTCAATTTAAGACCGTTCTGTCTTTCTGATTTACATGAACATCCCCCTTTCCAACAATATTGCACGGCTCATCATCACCCAGGTAGACTCTCACAAAGTCACCTGACACATAATCACGCAGAACTTCCTTGCACGAAGTAGCATGAAATGAAGCACCTGAGTCTATAACCTAAGACTCATTCCTCGCATCAAGAGACAAGATCAACGCCTCTGTGTCGCTCTCCTCAGACAGATTCACTGAATCCTTCCCACCTTGAGAGCTTCCTTCTTGTTTCTTGAGCGCCCTGCAATCACGTTTCATGTGCCCCTTCTTGCCGCAATGCCAACACTTGTCTTTGTCTTTCGGTCCATTAGACTTCTTCCTCTACTTAGAACGCCCGTGTTTATTGCCTCCTTTGTTCAGCGATCTTCCTCTTCCTTCAACGTTTAGAGCATTCCCTGAATCTCATGAAACTCCCGATGCCTTCCTTCTAAATTCTTCGCTGAGAATTAGACCGGCCACATCATCAAATTTCAGCTTTGTCGATCCTGAATAATTGCTCACCGCAATCACCAAACCATCCCAATTGTCTGACAAACTGGATAAGATCAATAATGCCCTGACCTCATCCTCAAAAGTAATGCCAACGGATTCTAACTGGCTCGTGACTGTATTGAACTCGTTTAGATATTCAGCCACGCTCCCACCATCTGACATCTTCATGTTGAATAGCTGTTTCATAAGATCAACCTTGTTGGATGCTGAGGGCTTTTCATACATGGTGGCTAGTGCTTCCATTAATTCTTTTGTCGGTTTTACCTTGGATATATTGAAGGCGACGCTCTTAGACAAAGAGAGTCGGATCGTTCCTAAAGCCTTCCTATCCAGTAAAAACCATTCATCATCTGTCATCTTTTCTGGTTTCTTCTCTTTTCCTCCTAGAGAAATATAGAGGTCCTTCTAATACAGATAATCCTCCATCTGCATCTTCCAGAAGGCAAAGTTTGAACTATCAAACTTCTCAATTCTAGTTTTCCTATCTTTTGCCATCGCTCCCAATAGAACTAAACCAATAGTTTTGATGTCAGTTGTTGCGCAGCACGCTAACAACGTAGTGCGCCTAGATCCAATCTCAGGCCTCACCCACAAATGATAAACAGGAAGAAATATAAATTAGAAACAGATCAAAGCAATTCAAAACAAACCACAAGACAAGATAGACGTGGAAAAACCCCAATCTAGGGTAAAAAAACCACGGATGCAAACTTCCACTATGAAGAACGAAGATTACAAGGCAATATACTAACCTCTCCCTTGGAAGTACAGAGAAAATTCATTGCCCACACCTTAGAAATATTTTCCAATATTCACCTTAACCCTAGAATAACCCTAGGGACCCCAATTTATAGTTTTGGCAACTTTCCTTTCGCATCTCAGTTGCGAAAGGACTTGCGACATGAAATCCGCGAGACTCCTTTCGCATTCCAGTTGTGAAAGGACTTACGACACGAAATCCGCGCAACCTCGACTGGTCGTGGGCGGCCTCAGATGTGGCTCCACTTCTCAACACACACACACACCACACACACACACACACACACATATATATATATATATATATATATATATATATATAAACGGTATATTTGCTGCATTTTGAATCTGTTGCACCTGATTGAAAAAAAAAAATGCATATTCAATTAAATAACCCAAATCAAATGCTATAATAGGTTGCAATTAAAAAACCACTATGAAAGAAATTCATATAATCCAATCAGAAAGTAACTTGTTTATAGAATGTCTGAAAGGAACAAGATCAAACAGTTCTTGAAGGCTGAAAATTTCAAGCTAATGCAGGGGAGGAAGAGTCCAAAGATCCCACATTTTAGTACTTCTGCTGAGACCTCATGAAAAGCTGAGCTAGAAGACTCCAAAGACGACCATTAAACCTAGTAGCTTTTTCATCTACAACTCTCACTTTCTCTGAAAAGATAACTATTACAACTAATAGCATTTTCATTTGTAAAGACATGTTGGTTCATCTTTTCCCTGCATCCAACGGCTTGGGTCCATGGATAACACCAACAAATCCATGTGCATTGGAAGTTAAATAGGTTGCCTCATATTCAAACAAGAAACAAAAAAATAGGTCCTTTAAATTATCTCAGATACCAATTGATTCAACAAAAAAAAAAAAAAAAAAGTATTTAAGATAGCAATCTCAAAAACAAAATTTGAGAATCTGCTTTTCTTTCAAGGCTTCCATTCATAAGCGCCAACAGGCAGGAATTCATTAAAAATGTTGACATCAAATAAACAAAAGATGATTGATTGCAGGAGGTGCCTTCTCATTGCGTCGCCTTCCTCAAAATCAACAACGAAAATCAAACAAAAGAAAAATAAAAGAACTCAGGCCGAGCACACAAGGCCAACTATCAAAACAAGAGATCACTCAAATCACCCTACTGATTTTTTTCTCTTGCATGACCAATTCCAAATATCAAATATGCATCTTGAGGCCCATGTAAGCATATCAATATCTCATGGACAAGGTTACAATTAAACCTTCCATGTGATTGAGCAACATATATATCAAGAGTTCGGATGAAGTATTTGGGGTAATCTAATAGTATAGATTCACAATTCATACTTGCTTTTCTTTGATCTATGTTTACAATTACAGTTCATGTACTTAAACTATGACATGACAAAAACTAAGAAAGGGACATAATGTAACGGCCCATATTCTTAACTAAGATGAGATCCGTTAAACTAACCCACCTAAGGCCCGTGTCTAACCCATACTTCAAGGAAGGCCCTATTTTGAATCGACAAAATTAATGGACGGAGTAAATTTCTCAAAATATATCTGTGGACCCCACGTCTAGGTGCGTGTACACGAGGTGCGTGTACACCTCAGCGCACCATATTAACAGACACGGTCAAACACGGTTTGACCCATGGAATCACGGTTTGACTCGTGAAATCTCGAAAATGAAGGGATTTTCTATCGCTTGCAACGTTAATAGACAACGTCCATTTGGGAGCTGTTGTGGCCCACCATCATGATCATCTAGGATGATCCAAACCGTCCATTATGGCCATAGGGTTAAACCGACCGGACCTTAGCTTTCTCCACGTGCTTCCAAACAGTCACGTGTACATGATATTGAACACAAGCAGTCGGGCTGCAAGCAAAAGGCTTGTGATTGAGCTAAACTGGACCACACTTCAACCCATTTGGAAGATCCGAACCATCCATTGAGCCTAGCTCACGATGACGACCAAGACTATAAGATCCATAAGGACCCATGCAATCAGTTACATGCACGACAGCGAGCACGGGAGGAAAATTCCCTTTCCTTTAACGGCAGTCCGAGAAAATCTCTCATCATCAGACCCATCAACGTAAACCATCACCACATCCCAACTATCTAAAATCCTTCCTAAATAATTATGAAACCTCCCATGACAGTAGAAGATAAATAGGAGAGTGACGAATGCGGCAATCCGCCAATTTCCACGGAAAAGAAACTGCAATCTATGGAGATTGGTGTCTTAAGAATCCACCCAAGATCGAGATTTGGACAGTTAAGGTTTGCCTCTCCAAGATCCATAACATCTAAGTAGTAAACCGACTAGATCTAGAACGATCTGAGGAAGAAAGAAGAAGAAAATCCAACAGCAATGCACCAGTCATCGGTTTACGCAAACAGAGAATGCATACATTTCTGATTTTCTTGCTGCGCAAATAGGTCTGCACAATGGAATTCGTAGAAGGACCTAGAAGCTCTCACACCTATAAAACCTCTCGTCCGACGGTGGGAGAGGAGAAAGAGAGGAAGAAACGAGAGAAGGAAAGATAAAGAGAAAGAGAAGGGAAGAGAAAGTTGTGGCATAAAAGGAGGATAGCTAATTAAATCAAACAACCCGTTGAGTACCGAGTTGACATACTAGGTATGCCATGACCAATCCCTCCCTCTTATACTTCTTTTTCTCCTTCCTCTCCCAATGTTTCGACCTAGAAATTGAGTCAAAAAGACCAGTTAGTTTAAATCAAATCTAACCATCTAAATTCTTAAATACTAGATTAAGGGCATAATCCTTCAATGCATACCCACGTTCAAGAAAAGAACAACACTAGAGGTGAGGGTTTTTCCTTTAAGCTTACCTTAATTTAAGTTTATATGAATTATCTTGCCTTTTACCTGCTCTCATGTTACTATGTTTCTCTCTCTGCAATTGTTTAATTCACCATCAACAATTATTTACCCTTTGGAATTATGGTATGATGCTAATTATGAGTGATCTTCATGATTTTTATGTGGGGCAATGGATACAAGCTTTGCCTTTGCTTTTTCCTTTACCAACTTTGTTAAGTTAGCCCTTGCTACTCTTCTCTTTATTGAGTTAGCTGTTGCCACTCTCCTCTTTTTTGAGTTGGCCATTATCACTCTCATCTTTGTTGAGTTAGCCATTGTTACTCTCATCTTTGTTGAGTTGGTCATTGCCACTCTCCTCTTTGTTGAGTTAGCCATTGATACTCTCCTCTTTATTTTGTTAGCCTTGTGTTATCTACCTTTATGGCTTGGGCATGTGTCTTGATATTCCAAACCCCCCATGATTCAGTTTACATTCTCTTTAATGCAAGTGATGTGTTGAAGGTATCAAAATTAGTGATTCAATTATTATATCATGGACGTAATGCACTCTGGGTAAAGACCCTCTTGGTCAACACGTAATTTCATGGGTTTTTGGGTAGTGGTGCACAAATCGATGTAAGTAATTCGCAATGTTTGTTACATCACTTCCGGGATTGGATGTCGCAAATAGTCGCTCCATGAACAAATCGTGTCACATAATTCATCTGTCTCATGTGTTGTACCACCTCGAGGTGTTCATGTAAATCCACGATAGCGTTGGACATGCCGGCGAATGGGATGCAGGTCGAGTCGGGTTTTCAATGAATTATATTCCACATTGTGTGATCACTACGTATAATGAGCCACACACACTTTGTTAGGCATGCATCTCATGTAGGTTATTTGCACATGCTGATACCCCTTGTAGTAGTAGTATATGAGACGTATCAGAACCCTTACATTACTCTTATGAATCTCTTGAATTATTGTTAATCTTAAAGGATAACCATCACTATGAGTAGGGCATTGACCCTCTCTAACCGTACAGATGATGCAGGTGATGTACAGATTGAGGATCCAAAAGACCAGTTCCCGATAGAAGATTTTGCTGAATAGAATAGAAAAATAGATTATGATTTATTTTATTTATACTTCCGCTACGCAACTCAGATATTGTAATAGGTCCCATAGAGAGCATTTGACAAATTTATTTAATTGTGGAATGATAAATACAGTTGATTTTATTCTTATGGATGATTACCTTTATGAATGTAACTAGAAGTGATTTAGATGAGAGGAAAATCAAGGCGAGACCTTGAAACATCTAAATTCTTATATTATTAACACCCGATTTCCTCAGGCACAAGTATAAACTCTGGCCGCAAAAATTAGCGATGTTACACAAACCTTAATATGTTGCTATTTTGAACTCCAGTTGAGGGAATTCTGATATTCAAACCAATTAAAAAGATCAGGCTGATGACTTCAACTAAAAAAAATATAAAATAAAAAATTCTTTCATAAAAACAAAGATTCTAAGTTCATATGAACTGCCCAGCTTTTCAAGATAGGATTTGTAACTAGTTCTTGTAGTCAACACATAAAATTGTTTTGTTGTTTGCATAAGTTTGTTCTTTAAATCATCACAAATAATTGTCATGTGAATGACCCTTGAAAGTACCCTTGTTTGTCAATGGACGTGACGGTTGAGTCGTAAAGTCAAGTGAGCCCCACATAGAAGACTACAAGACTGAAGGCTCAACAAGGAGAAGAGATTCAAGGCATTTTCAAATGTAAATTAAGCCTCACAATCCATGACCAAAATACCCTAGGTAATAAACCCTTTAAATGGTCCAATCTTTGCCTAAAACCAACTAGGAAAACATCTTGGTAAGCTTGGAATAAGTAAAATACAAAATACAATTGCGAGATAATCTAAAAAAGAACATAAAAAATCTGCAACTGTCGATGACATCGAAAAAGTGCCCCAATATGTCTAGCAACCAAACTCATATACCTGGAGATATAGTCAATGACATCAAAGTTATAAGTTTAATGACATCGAACCTATCTCGATGACATCGAAAAGATAGGTACTCAAGTTCCAGCAAGCTCAAAAAGAAAATCTGTAAAAATGTTCGATGACATCAAAATTCAAACTTCGATGACATCAAAGAGCGTTCGATGACATCGAAAAAGTGAACCAAATTGTCAGGCAAGCTCTAAGAATTTTCAGAGAAAATCCCATTAACATCGAGCAACATTCGATGATATCGAAGATCACCTTCGATGGAATCGAAGGCCACTCGATGACATCGAGCAGAATTGTGTAACACTCATGTAAATCTTAGTGCAAGGATTTTATATTATCAAAGGAGATTCGATGACATTGAAGCCCTTCGATGACATCGAATCCTGACAAAAATCTACCCGTTCTTTTACCGTTGGGATTTTTGCTTATAAATTTGGGGCTTATTTTCTAGGTTCTTAACTGAGAAAAAGAGAGATTTGAGAGTGTTATTACTAGGAGAAACCACTTACCCTCTTAAATCCATTTTCCTCATGGGAGTTCATCTTTCAATCATATCATAAATGTTATCATTAGAAAATCAATAGATTGGATTGAAAAATGAATTCAAGGATCTTTCAACAACTTATTTATTTGTAAATCATTTAGTTGGAATCTCTTGAATGCCTAACCTCAAAGAATCTCATCTGGACTTAAAGATCCACATTTAATAAATATTCACCAAATACCCGGACCTAACACCTGACAACTTCCATTGGACCATCTACTGTTGTTGCAAATCAAGGGAGTCGAAGACTCTTCATCACAAGGAAGATCATCTTCAGTATGTGCTACAACAGGGCTCACTCACTTACAAGTATCTAGAGTCCATTGAGTCTGAAGCCATTTCCTTGTGTAGGATCGAGATTCAGAGTTTGAGTTGACAAACTCACTAAGTCCTTTCGTAGGCCTCCGATGGGAGAATATGTCTAGAATGCTATATGTGTATTTCTCAGGGGGAGTGTCAGTTGAGCATCATCAATTGTGAGTTACGAAGATTACAAGGATGCTCACATAGGCAGTTTCAAGGTTATTAAACATTGTGTATGGTTGATCTTGTTAATGGTTGTAGTATTGTGTAATGTTGCATCCCTTGTCACGAACTTAACAAAGGGGGAGATTGTAAGTGCTATTATGTTAAGCACACATAGATTGTCAAATTTCATAAGACAAACATTCGTCCGACAAAAGCAGTTCGAGATCAGTTCACAAGTATGGATTCACAAAAATTCTACATGCTTGAAGATCAGCTTATGATTGGCTTATGACCAACTCAAGATTGGCTTATGAGCAGCTCAAGATCAAGTCAAGATCGGCTAATGATCAAGAAATGATCGACACATCTTCTTAAAGAAATCGTCGCCCCCTATTCAAGTCAAAGTTCAAGACTAAATTCAAGATGAGGTGACTCAGATATTTGTTATATCACAGGTGGTATAACCCTAGAAAGACCTTAGGAATAGGTGCTTTCAAAAATTCTTTAACATGAGCTTTTATAAGTGTTTTTGCTCTGGAATTCAGCCAGCCTAACTTCCTCGGCTAGCCCAACTTCCTCGGCCAGCCCAACTTCAACCTCAAGCTAAATAATAACTTCTGTTGAAAATTCGGCTAGCCTAAGCTTGAAATTCGGCCAACTCGAGAAAGTTCGGGTGAAATTCCAGCAACTCTAATCTTTGGATTTTGTGAGAATTTGAGCAACCGAATTTGTCCTCGGGCTCACCGAATTTTGGATAATTCTTATCCCGGGCAATTCGAAATCCGTTGAACAGAATCCGATGAACTCGGGCTAGTCGAAGCCTATCTTAGGATAGCCGAAGTTCTAACTTCTTTGCCAATAAATTGAGTCTTTCTTTCATTCTAAATTACAACGAAAATTTACTTTAATCCTTTTGCAAGAGAGAGAGAGAGAGAGAGAGAGAGAGAGAGAGAGAGGCTCAAGTCCTCGGCAAGCTATTTGTTGGTATTTATACATTTTATTTTAATAGCTTATTCAATTCCTTTTTTCTTAAGATCATTTTAAACTTAATCCAAGAGAGTAAACTATACTCTTCTTTGAGATCCAAGAGAATTGAATCAAGTAGCATTTGAATTTTCCATTATTAAAATCTATAGAACCCTAGATTCTTTCTATCTGATTGAACACTGCGTCATCTACGTTCAAGAAAAAAGTCTTGCTACAAGCTTCTGCCATGTTTTCTACATTTAAAGATAAGTATACCTTCTGAAAAAAAAAATAGGTTTTTATGAGATAGGCTGTGAAAATCTCAGTGAGGTTTTGTCTGAGATAGCCTATGAAAATCTCAGTAACGTTTTATCTGAGATAGCCTGTGAAAATCTCAATAAGGTTTTTATTGTGATAGCCCTTGAAAATTACAAAGAACTATATCATGTTGTTAAGGTGACCATGTGAAAACCTTTTTATAGTGAAAGCCAAAATTACGAGGGTAGTAATTTTAGGGGTGGAGTAGGTGTGGTTGTTTTAAGCACCAGACCATTATAATTCCTTGTGCCATATGGTGAATGCTTTATTCTTTTTTGGTATTTGGATGTTATTTATTATTTTCATTCTTGTGATGAATGTTGTAATCATTTATATATTCATGCTAGTTCGAAAGATTGAATTTAAAGACATTCGTGAAATAAAGTTGTCTTGCCTAATATTTTAGGCGAAGGTTGTCCTACGAATTATTTGAAATCAAGGTTTTAATACTTAAGCAATCGAGATTTTTGTAATATTGATATCTTCCGCATCCAAGCTTAGGATCTTCCTGCTAAGGCCTTTCGCAAAAAATCTACATCCGATGCGGATTGAAAACCTCGGAGACGGATGGTCCAGTCAGAGGTTACGCAGGGCCCACCATGATATATGTGTTTTATCCACACTATCCATCCATTTTGATAGGTCATTTTAGGGTATAAGCCTAAAATGTAGTTAAATATAAGGTTCAAGTGGACCACATGACATGAAGTCATGGTGGCAGTGATATCCACTGTTGAAGCTTTCCTAGGGCCCATTGTGAATTTTATTTGCCATCCAATCTGTTCATAAGGTCTGACAGACCTAGATGAAAGGAAAACATAAATATTAGCTTGATCCAAAACTTTCGTAGCCCTTAAAAAAATTTTAATAGTGCCCATTCAATGACCACTTTTTTGTGTAGTGCGGTCCACCTAATTTTTGGATTTGCCTCATTTTTTGGTACATTCCCTAAAATAATATGTCAAAATGAATTGACGGTGTATATACACTATTATGTTGAGGTGGCCCCGCAGTCATGGTCCCACCATATTACGTACATCCTCTGATATGGTTCACTTGAACTCTGGATCTGCCCCATTTTTTTTCTCAGGCTTTAAAATGATCCAAAAAAATGAATGGACGACATGGATACAATGCATGGGGCCCATAAATCTACTTCATTTTTCGAGCCAAGACCTATCAAAAAGTAAAATATCAACGTCAGGAATTAGAGAGTGGATTAGGTGAGAGCCAATACTCACCCAAGATGGTGCGGCCCTTAATGGGGGGCCCACCTTAATGTATGTATTCTATATCCATGTCGTTCATCCATTTTTCCAAATCATTTTAGTGTATTATCCAAAAAAACGAAGCACATCCAATTATCAGGTGGACCATACCAAAGGAAAAAAAGTTATGATTGACAATTAATGGGCCACAAAATTTCTAGATCAATTTGATATTTATTTTTTTCCCTTTCATCCAGGCTTATGTGAACTTATCAACAGATTGGATGGTAAATAAACACTACGAAAACATTAAGGTAAGCCCTAAGAAGGTTTTTAATGGTAGGGCCTTCAATCAATACTGTTTCTAATGGCATGGTCCACTTGATAATTGGATATGCTTCATTTTTGGTATGGTGCCGTAAATTAAGGTGGCAAAATAGATGGATGATGTGGATACATGTCTTGATGCATTTATAAATGTTATGCAACATATTTGAATATAGTTGTTTTAGTTCAATTGGACAATGCATAACTTAGGACACTACGAAGGAAACCTATTATGTGCAATTTTTTATTTTTTATTTTTTGAGATTTTATGATTTAAAAGTGTGTATTAAGGTCATTTTTAATAATCTCTGAAGTTTCATTGAAAAATTCAAACATTTTCCCAATGTTTCCCTATGTTTCCCAAAAACTGCGATAAATTACGCAATACAAATGATATATCCCGTGCGATAACCAATACGTATATGTATCCTAAGGGTGTGATACATTGTGCGATACCGATATTTTGAACATTGGTCATACACACAGGGACTTGCTTTTGTACAATTTCTAGAATATGTTAGAAGTAGAACTAGAATCTAAACTAACTACTAAAATCGGATTAAAGAGTAATTGTGGAAGAAACAATCAGAGATAAAATACTAGAGTGTCAAGGATCCACTTATAACTTCCTTAATGTTATTTTGCTTGATTCAATTAGATCAGACAAATAAAATCATAGTCCTATCCTATCCAGCTGGATAATGGAGTAGTTAAATCATCATTCATATGCTTCGAAACAAATTTAAACTTTCATTGAATTGGTCCCCTCATAAAGCATCAACGTAGTGATCACAGGGAATTCAAAGCATCTATTATGCTTAGAGTCAATGATAGATCAATGGATTTTACAGACCAAACGATGGAAAAATATGTAAGAGAATATCAATCGTCTTCCTAAGCATCCAAAGTGCCTGAAGTCGACAATGGATCAAAGTAAACTGAAAGTACTTCTTCATTCAAACCAAAAATCAATGAATTGTTCGACATGAAAACCAAATAATTTGAATCAAAGTAAAATAAACATTAAGAAGAATTACAAGCTTCACCTCTTAGCTTTAGCTAAGAGATTAGCCAA
The DNA here is from genome assembly GCA_021015155.1 of Magnolia officinalis. Lineage (NCBI taxonomy): Eukaryota > Viridiplantae > Streptophyta > Magnoliopsida > Magnoliales > Magnoliaceae > Magnolia > Magnolia officinalis. The sequence goes on along the minus strand of JAJHSJ010000002.1, from coordinate 45,944,747 downwards.
TTATAGACATGATTGAACTAAACTCAAACAAAAAAATATAAAAACTAACTAGAACCGAAGGATTGAAGAGGAGGGATGACTCCTTGAAGCTCCACAACTCCTTGCTCTACTCCTTCTACCCCAATTTATGTTTAGAAACTATGAGACCCAACCTGAGTCCGCATGTGTGCATGTGCGTGTGTGAGTATGCATCTCGTTCATCTTGGTCTCGCGGTCCTACCAGTCAAATTTCGGTGACCCGCGACCCTCAGGTAGTGTTTGCGGTCATCCTTGAGTTCGGTCACGTAGACCCGACTCGGATTGACCCGAGACCTATGCCATTGCGACCGCATCGTCGTCGCGGTTCCAACAATGCGTCTCGCGCGTAAATCTGACGTGTCCATCAAAAGTTGTAGGCCGCACATTATTTGGGCCATTGATCAGGATGTGGGACCCACCTAGTGCTTGTCCACGTTTTCCTAGGTGACACCCACCCTAGAATCCCATCATTACCTAACATAACCTATAAGCTACCCTACACCTTTTATAGCTAGTATGATGGATTTCCCTAACCCAGACAATGATTGCTCTCTTTCTTAGAAAAACTATGATGCATTTCTCTATCCTAAGCCCCTCTTTCCTAGTAAATTTCAGATTTTCTTCCTTTCTCTAGGAGAAATTCATGATTCCTTCTCTTGTTTCTAGCAACTCATCATACCACTCTTACTTCTCCCTTTCCCCTTCCCATTTTTCCTCATTTTCTCTTTCATCTCCCTCTCTCTTCCTTCATTTCTCTCCTCTAGCAAACCATGAGAACCCATTCCTTCAGCCCCTTCCAAGCTAGATCTCTCCCAATCTAACCCTCAAAAACCCATCCCAACCATTAAAACTTCACCATTGGAGCTATAGAACCCAACTGTAGAAGAAGGAGGATAAGCTTTGAGGTGGGTGCTCTTAAATTCTCATTCATCTTCATTAGAAACTTATGGGACCCGTCAAGTGATGATGGAGGTCCCCATGCCTCCATGATTGAGGCCAATGTCCCATTTCTTTACATGCATGTTTCATGGATGGGCCATTCTCCATGGACCCCATCATGGCATTTTCCTTTGATGCATGTCATTTTCCTCTCTTGTGGCTTGATTATTTTTACTTTCCATTATTTTATTCTTGATTCCCTGATGTGTATGGCCCACTTAGTGGCCCCGGAATATCTAGACTGTCCAAGCAAAGTGGACACCCATGGCTGTCCATTCCTTAGACATTGGCATTCTATTTGCTCCATTTTGGGCACATGCAATGAGTCTCACGAAGGGGGTATGGCCTGAATGTTTGTGGGGCCGACTAAGGTGGATCTTAACACAAATTTTGTGGGATATTTCTCCCTTTATTCAGTAGCCATGATTAGTTTTTTTCAAACAAACCTTGTTGTCCAGAAAAATTCTGGAATGTTTTTGGGATTGTTTTTGGCATATTTTATGGACTGATTTGGAGGATGTTTTACCTCCACTATTTGATTATTTTTGAAGGAGTGGACCCCACTTAGAAGTATGAAAAATTTCACCCTCATCCGTCCCTGTTTGATCACCCAAAAGGGTGGGCCAAGAAGGTTGAACGGTCCAGATTTTTCTGGACTGTCCAGCCATTCTGCTGCTGTAAAAACATAAATATCAGCTTATTTTTGAAGTAGTGGACCACCTTTGTGGACCCCACCTTGTTGTATACTTATGTAGGGATGTTGGTCCTACATTTTCTTAAAATTTTCCAGACCTAGGCCCACTTTAATGGGTGCACAAATCAGGGGCAACAACATTGTTTCAGCAGTAGAATTTATTTATTTTTCAAATACCTTGCTGTCCATAAATTGTAGGAGTTAAATAAAATACTTTTACTATCCCAAAAATTTTGAAATTTTGTAGAGAGGTGTCCCACCCATAGTAGGGCCTACCTGAAAAATTTTAGGGCCAATGGACCCCACTTGGGCATCCAATAGGGTGGGACAATATAGTGGGCTGCCAAAAATTTCTGCTATGCAGTCCAGTAGCATAGTTCCATAAAAATGAATTTTTAAAAATTATTTTCTCAGAAGGTGGGCCATATTTATGGGTCCCACCTTGTTGTGGGATTGATGAGAGACATTGGGTCTAAATTTCATGAATTTTGGAGGCCCAGAACCCACCCATTTGATGCCCCAAATTCAGGATAGTTATATTCCAGCAATATTTCACCTTAGACAGATTGTATTCTTTAAATTAATTAAAATACTTTTGAGTATCAAAAAATTATAAAAATTTATAGGGAGGTGTTCCACTCATGGTGGGATCTACCTACCAAATTTCAGGTCTAATGGACCCCTGTATACACCATGACAAGGCCCGGACTAGCCCACCACGTTGGGACGTCCAGGTCAGTCTAATTTTCTGGACAGACCGTTTTATTTAAATTAATTAAAATATTTTTAGGTGTCCAAAAATACTAAAATTTTTTGGTGTTGTAGACCACCTATGGAAGGACTACCCTGCAAATTTTAAGGGTGATCGGGCCCCTGTACCGATCCTAGTGTGGTCTGTAATTTGGATCAGTTTTGAGTCAAATATCCAGGCCCATAGGACAACCCACCATGGGATGCCCCTACCTTGGGCTGCTGGGCCTGCATTCTAACGGCATGGCCCACTTGAAGTAAGTGTTGTATATCCCCCTTCTTATCTAGTGGAACCCACTGTGATATGTGTGGGTCACCATGGGTCAATAACCTATTTAAATTAAATAAATTTCTGGACTCCAGCAGGATCAGGAAGTGGGTGGGTTGGAATTCCAGCAAGGGGCTCAAATTTGTGCATAGTTGATCTTTTGGAGCCGTGGCGGCCCACCAGATTTAAGGGAGTATTGCACACACTCTTTGCCCTCCTTCCTTAGACATTTTGGGCTTAATTAGTGTACCTTGAGGCCCACCTTTGTGGTGGTTTGTGGGCTAGCCTTAACCAGAATTTTTGATAGCTTTATAAGACCAATGGGCTGGAAACCTATCCCTTGAGCCCAAGATTGTGCAAGGGCTGACCTTATTGATTCATGGGCCTAATGGGCCGTCTACAATCTGATCATGTACATTTATTAGCCTTGATGCCCTCATAAAATGCTTAATGGTGGGCTGACTTGCAAGGCCCACGTAAATGTATATTGTGGAGGGCCTTGCTAAGTCTTTGGGCTGTTGTGGCAAGGCCCAAACTGTTAGTATAGGCCTTGCCCATGTGTATTCTTAGGCTTATGGACTGCCTTCAAGTCCAACTTAATGCATGGATTCTATGGCCATTGGGAATTGAGCCTTGGGCCTTAATTCTCCTCTTAGGGCCCATGTTGTTAGAATTGATATTATATCTTTTTATGACCTATTATGAGGGATATATGTATGTGATTACCTGTGATCTTGGGTATGCTCGTATTGGTAATGATTATACATTATAAAAATCCTCCTTGTAGGATCCTAGGATCGGAACCGGCCTCAGGAGCCAAGAATGGGGTACTATGGAGGCTGTGGCGGCCAGAACTGTCCATCGGGTTCCTTGTGAGTCCGGTTACCGAGTCTGGGGCATGACAGAAGTTGGTATCAAAGCATAGCAAGTAATTTTGGAATAACTTGGGATAATATCACATATCTGCTGTGAGCTTAGGACAAGAAGTGTCCCGAGTGCATTTTCCTCGTTCCGTTTGAGCCTTCAAGGATTTTAATTCTTAAGTGTCCATCACCTTTGTTCATTCTGTAGACCATGCCGTCTAGTCGTAACGCCCGTGGCCGTGGTGCCCATGGACATGGTTCTCATTTCGCTCCAGCGATCCGAGTGACTTTTGCTCCACCATCTGAGATTCCTATTTCCCCTCTGGAGCCTGTCGTACATATTCATGAGGATTTCGCGGTACCTGTGCCTCCGCCAGAGGCCAGTGCTACCCTGCTTATCTGACGATTCCTGTAGGAACTGAGCATCTCTAGCAGTTGATGCATGCCATCACTGATGTTCTTTAGACCCGTCAGCCCATTCCTTAGATGCCCAGACAGGCGGAACAGGAGCGTGCGAGTCCCTTTTTGCGAGATTCGACTCTGCAGCGTGCTCCATTGGCGGTATTTTTACTTCAAGGCGAGGCCGAGTGGACCAGTTCGTAGAGGGATCGCGATCAGAGGAGAGGCCGGAAGAGGCAGGCCCCCTCTAGTAGCTCTCGGCAGTTTCGACAGCGGTAGAGGTGTGTAGCCTATCGAGCCGCCAGAGCATCAGCATCACATGCAGTAGTTCTTCATCATCATTAACACCGCCGGTTGCTTCATCTTCTAGCCCCTTTTTTGGAGTTTGCTTCGGTTGTGGGCAGACGGGACACCGTAAACGCGAGTGTCCCCATCAGCAGGATGGACCTTCGTAGCGACCGCAGTAGCAGCAGAGACCACATATGCAGAGTAGACAGACACTTCCCCAGCCACCTCAGGCTTGATTTTGCACGACTCATCAGGACCCTTAGTTATTAGGGGAGTTGTTATGGGTATTCTTCTTGTCTCAGTAAGTAAGTCTTGTGTTTTGGTGCATCACACCCTTTTTGTATCCGAGGGCTTTTGTTCACTCAGATTGCTATTAGAGTCTATCATAAGGGATTGTCAGTATCGACATTTTTGGAAAGATCGCTGTGTTAGGCCGATGATATTATCGTGTTCCATTTTGTTTGGTGAGATGCTCTTGCCCGCTGAATAGTTTTGTATTGTCGATGTCAAGCTTGTTTTGTTGTCAAGGCAGTACTTCTGGTTGGGGATGGTAGGCCAAATTGTTAGTTTTATGGCTGAGTGTGATGCTTGTCAGCGTGTCAAGGCCGATCATCTGAGGCCTCCTAGTCCCTTGCAGTCGTTGAGTGTTCCAGAGTGGAAGTGGGAGCACGTATTGATGGATTTCATCGCAGGTTTATTGAGATTAGGGAGCATTATCCCTATTTGTTCGATGATTGATTGCTTGTATTACCTTATCTTGTGATTGATGATTGTAATATATATATATATGATGTTATGCATTTTGTTGTCTCGATTTCGTCAATTTCGAGGATGAAATTTCTTTGTTAGTTGGGAGGATTGTGAGACCCAACACGTGTCTGCATGTGTGCATGTTCGTGTGTGAGTATGCATCTCGTTCATCTTGGTCTCGCGGTCCTACCAGTCAAATTTCGGTGACCTGCGACCCTCGGGTAGTGTTTGCGGTTATCCTTGAGTTCGGTCACGTAGACCCAACTCGGATTGACCCGAGACCTATGCCATTGCGACCGCATCGTCGCCACGGTTCCAACAACGCGTCTCGTGCATAAATCCGACGTGTCCATCAAAAGTTGTAGGCCGCGCATTATTTGGGCCAATGATTAGGATGTGGGACCCACCTAGTGCTTGTGCACGTTTTCCTAGGTGACACCTACCCTAGAATCCCATCATTACCGAGCCTAACCTACAAGCTACCCTACACCTTTTATAGCTAGTATGATGGATTTGCCTAACCTAAGCAATGATTGCTCTCTTTCTTAGAAAAACTATGATGCATTTCTCTATCCTAAGCCCCTCTTTCCTAGTAAATTTCAGATTTTCTTCCTTTCTCTAGGAGAAATTCATGATTCCTTCTCTTGTTTCTAGCAACTCATCATACCACTCTTACTTTTCCCTTTCCCCTTCCCATTTTCCCTCATTTTCTCTCTCATCTCCCTCTCTCTTCCTTCATTTCTCTCCTCTATCAAACCATGAGAACCCATTCCTCTAGCCCCTTCCAAGCTAGATCTCTCCCAATCTAACCCTCAAAAACTCATCCCAACCATTAAAACTTCACCATTGGAGCTATAGAACCCAAGTGTAGAAGAAAGAGGATAAGCTTTGAGGTGGGTGCTCTTAAATTCTTATTCATCTTCATTAGAAATTGTGGGACCCATCAAGTGATGATGGAGGTCCCCCATGTCTCCATGATTGAGGCCAATGTCTCATTTCTTTGCATACATGTTTCATGGATGGGGCCATTCTCCATGGACCCCATCATGGCATTTTCCTTTGATGCATGTCATTTTCCTCCCTTGTGGCTGGATTATTTTTACTTTCCATTATTTTATTCTTGATTCCCTGATGTGTGTGGCCCTCTTAGTGGCCCCGGAATATCTAGACTGTCCAAGCAAAGTGGACACCCATGGCTGTCCATTCCTTAGACGTTGGAACTCTATTTGCTCCATTTTGGGCACATGCAATGGGTCTCAAGAAGGGGGTATGGTCTGAATGTTTGTAGGGCCGACTAAGGTGGATCTTAACACAAATTTTGTGAGATATTTCTCCCTTTATTCAGTAGTTATGATCAGTTGTTTTCAAACAAACCTTGCTGTCCAGAAAAATTCTGGAATGTTTTTGGGATTGTTTTTGGCATATTTTATGGACTGATTTGGAGGATGTTTTGAAAAGGCCAAGCTATATGTCCTAGAGGGGGGGGGGGGGTGAATAGGACTATGCCAAATTAAAATAAAATCAGCGGAAACAAAATAAACCAATAGCCTTACAATTATAAATCAATTCACAATGCTGAAATCAAATCACCTTGATAAATAAGTATTGAGAGATTGATACAAATTCAGTTCTAAGGACAACCTTACACCATAATAAACAAGGGCTTATGGTAGGACAACCTTATTTCTAGAACATCTTTTGGATCAAGGACTCAATTTTAATAGAAATAAATGAATAGCAAGGAATTGAAATTAAATGCAGAAATATAGATCTAAATTATTACAACAATCCCCACACTTGCTTGAAATGTAAATAGTTACAACATTCACAGCCACTTGTACATTCCACACAATTGAATGATAAAAGATATGAAAATTAAGCAAGCATTCAATCCACAAGACAAAGAGTTATAGTGGTTCGCCTGTGTGTACACCAACTGTCTTTCAACAGCCACACAGAATGCTACTCCACTCCTAATATCCTCACACAGGGGATATTAGAGTTCACTATCAAATAGGTTTTCACAGGTTCACCCAAAACCTTTACAATTGTGTCTTTTTCACTCGGGCTTACACAATTCAAAAACCCCTCTTTTCTGAGTTTTCTAGCACTCCTCAGATAACCAATACAATGAGATTTTTCTGGCTTAACCTCAAACAAAACCAAAAGTAATGAAATTTTACAGAATTGTAAAATACCTGGATTTCTCCTTTTCGTAGCAGCCCGGTAGAACCAATCGGAGTAAATGATTGAATGTCAAAGTTCAATTTCCAATACTCACTTTAATATGGTTCTAAATTCTAATAGATTTTAGATTTTAACTAGTTGGGCGTAGCTATATTTGATTTTGATTCCAAGAAGAAGGAATAAGGTAATTCCTCTTTTCAAATAAGATTGGAATACAGAAACAAAATCAAATTAAATAAGCTAGCAAAAAGGAATATTAAATAAGCACAACGTAGCTTAAAATAAACACAGACTTATCTCAGAGTGATCACTTGAAATTTCTTGAATTGAATTGAGTTGAATTATGAAAACTTTGAATTTCGTGTTCAATTTATAGAAACAAAAATCGCGTCTACGACTGGTCTTAGAAACCTTCGACTGGTCGTAGCTCTAACGGATATTTGAAATATTGAGCGTGATCTTTGAAAGTCGTTCCACGACTGGTCGTGGGAAGCCTACGACTGGTCGTGGGTCACCTACGACTGGTCGTATCTCTCTACGACTGGTCGTAGGACCATAGATTAGCTTGCTGGACTTTGAGTCGTAGCCCTACGACTGGTCGAGAACGAGTCGAAGACACTCCTACGACCGGTCGAAGGACCTCCAGGACTGGTCGTAAGTGTAACAAAAAATTTCGAAAATCTTCAACAACTTAGGACTGGTCGAGGAATTTCTTGGACTAGTTGAACCAATGTTAGGACTGGTCAAACAGGAGCTAGGACTGGTCGTAGAATAGACCAAACTTATGTAAAATAAACATTTGATTTATGTATCCAAAGTGACCTACTTATAAGGTCAACCTAAGGTCAGTCAAACCTGAAACATGTCGTATGGACATTGAACTTCAACCATTCAACGAATGTAGATATTTGAACCATATCAAGCTTGAGATCTTGAACTTGTTGTAGCTTTAATCTTGAGATCTTCATTAGCGTGAAAACTACTTCATGCGTTGCTTATGAGTCTTGAAGTCAATTCTTGAGTCTTGAAGTTGTTTCTTGAGACTTGAACTTTAACATTGTAGCTTTAAACATTGATAGGATGATGAAGTACACTTTGTATTTCTTAAAGACATCCAATGTCATGAAGTGTTTATGCAGTGTCTTGAATACATATAAATCACCATACAAGCACAAGACACAGATAGATGTTTTGACACAACAAAATTTGACAACCAAAGGAGCATGAGACCATAGCACTTACAATCTCCCCCTTTGTCAAATTTGTGACAAAACACCCAAATAATAATACTTCCAATAGAAATAAGAGAAGTACAGGTACAACAGATAGAAAATCATGCACCAGTTATATAGACATCATAAGCAATATCTAGCATAACTCCCCTTGAGAAGCTTAACTCCCCCTGAGTAATAGCACCACATCCATATTTAAATAGACATGAATGAAACTAATCATAATCATTGAATCCAACCAAAGCCAAAGCCTTCCAAAACTTCTCTCCCTTTTTGACACAAAATGACAAAGGAAGAAGGGCAGCAAGGATAAGGAAAATAGGAGATGGAATATAGATGCAAGAGAGCATAGTGCATAATTCAAAAAGTCAGTAAGCATGCAAAGTTCAGACTAAAAGCAAAGAAAAATATTAGTTATTACAGACCAAATAAAAATTCAGTCAGAACCAGAAGAGGGAGCAAGATTAGATAGATCACTTTTGTGTAAACCCCTAGCAACCCGCCTCATATATTTACGTAAATAAGAAAATTGAGTGTCTTGGGTAACACGAATTTGAGCCACCTGTTCTTGAAGAGAATTCAACCTCTCATCGAAATCAGAAGGCTGAAAGTCAGGATCATCAGCCGAGTCTGACTCAAGTTCTTTAAATAAATCATTTATATTTACGTCTCCAGGAAGATCACCAGCTTGATCTGCATTTCCTGCTTCAGCACCACTGCTACCAGCATCCACTTGGCCAGAAACCAATTCTAAATTCATCTTGTTAAGATTGGAATTATTAAAAGGGAGATGATGGATGGGTTTTTCTCTAACAGGCATAGCCACGAGCATATGATTGGCGAGCATAGTCATCAAATAACCAAAGGGAATATCACTATGACCTGGATGGTGACGAGACAAAATAATGGAGTGACAAATTAACGAAGGTAGACAGATTTTCGCACCAGAGATGACAGAATGCAAAACACGAACCATGAATGCAGTGAGTTCAGTTTTATTACCAGAACGCGGATATAGATTTGAGATGAAAATCCTGTGAAGCACTCTGTGTCTGGGTAACAAGTACCTTAAGGGAAGTGCATGACCTTAATGAGTCCAGTGAACATCCAAATTACACAAATCTCTAGTAAGCATTTGTCGTTCAGATTCTGAGAGTTTGTCATATAATATATGAATCGGAATGCCCTCATCATTGACAGGTATTTCCATAAGGTGAACTATCAAATGTCGATCCACTGAAATAAGCCTTCTTGAGTATCAATTTTAAAGGTTAAATTCTCAAGAGAAGAATCACAAATACATGCAAACATGGATTGGGCAATGGACTGGTATGCAGCTCCACCCCAATATAAGATGTTATCCCATCCCACAGATTGCAACAAGGAAGGATACCAATGGAAGCAATGTGATTAACATTAACAGGACGCTCAACAATAATATTGCGCATACGCAAATCCCGTGCATCTGAAGGAACATTTTCGGGAGAGCGAAGATGACGTTGCGTAATAGATGCTGATCTAGATGAAGAGGGACCACGTGTAGTTTTCTTTTTACCCATAACATCCATTTTCAAAGGAGGAATCAAGGAAACTATAAGATGCAAGAAAGAAGAAGTGGGGTTTTAATAGAACAGATTTTTCAAGAGAAAACCCCAGACTTGCAATGAAAGAGCAAATAGATTCTACAAGAGTGAAATTTGAAACACCAATAACAAGAATCTGCAAGAAAATTGTAAAAGAACCACTAACCTTGAAGTATCATGAAGGTGGGTTCGACCGGTCGAGGCTAGGCTCGTTGGAGAGACAAAAGGAAATGAAGAAGAAGAGCCAAATCCCCAAAATAAAGTGAATTCACGAGTTTCACGACCGGTCGTGGTTGTGTTCGACCGGTCGTATTACGACCGGTCGTGTACACTCACGACTGGTCGAGTACCGACTAAAATTTGTAATTTTTCAAATGATTTCCAAATTTAAGCAAATAAAACATCAAACATATGTACATTATGATACACCAAAGCATGCAAATTAAATTTAAATTGCACATACCGAGATCAAACTTTAATTTATTAAACCTGCTTTTGTCGAGCGGTTTAGTGAAAATGTCCGCAAGTTGAGTCTCGGTTGGAATGTAATCCAAATATATTAATTTTTCTTCCACTAATTCACGAATGTAATGAAATCTAATGTCAATATGCTTAGTATGTGAATGCTGAACTGAATTTTTTGAGATATTTATTGCACTGGAATTATCACAAAACAAAATCATAGAATCCTGTGTAATTCCATAATCGCTTAACATACGTTTCATCCAAACAAGCTGAGTACATGCATTTCCAGCAGCAATGTATTCAACCTCAGCTGTTGATAGCGATATAGAACTTTGCTTCTTGCTAAACCAAGAAACAAGACAATTTCCAATGTAGAAACAACCACCACTGGTTGATTTCCTATCATCAATATTTCCAGCCCAGTCAGCATCTGAGTACCCGGCTAATTGAACACTAGTCTCATGTGGATACCAGAGACCCAGTTTAGCAAAACTTGCGACATATCGCATAATCCGCTTAACAGCAGTTAAGTGAGATTCTTTAGGATTTGACTGATAACGAGCACAAATACCAACACTCAAAGCGATATCTGGTCTACTTGCAGTCAAATAAAGCAAACTACCAATCAAACTACGATACAATTTACGATCCACATCATTACCTGTAGAGTCTTTTGAGAGTCTCAAAGTTGTACTCATAGGAGTATCAAAATTTTTACCATTTTCAAATCTAAATTTCATAATTAAGTTCAGAGCATATTTAGTTTGAGAGATAAAAATTCCATCAGGTTGTTGTTTTACTTGCAACCCTAGGAAATAATTTAATTCTCCAACCATGATCATTTCGAATTTAGACTTCATTAAATCTACAAACTCAACAGTCATATTAGTACAGGTTGATCCATAAATAATATCGTCAACATATATTTGAACCATTAGAATATCATCGTTATGTTTCTTAACAAAGAGCGTCTTATCAACACATCCCATCTGAAAATCATGACTCAGTAAAAACTTAGTCAGTTTTTCGTACCATGCTCTGGGAGCTTGTTTCAGACCATAGAGAGCCTTCTTAAGACGATACACATGATCAGTAAATTTAGGATCTTCAAACCCTGTAGGTTGTTCAACATATACCTCTTCATGTAAATCACCATTCAAAAAGGCACTTTTTACATCCATTTGGTAAATTTTAATCTTCCTAAAACAAGCAATGGAGATAAAAAGTCTGATTGATTCAAGACGAGCTACAGGGGCAAATGTTTCATTATAGTCAATACCTTCAATTTGTGTATACCCCTGTACAACTAGCCTTGCTTTATTTCGTATAATATTTCCAAGTTCATCAGATTTGTTTTTGAAAATCCATTTTGTTCCAATAATATGTTTATCTTTAGGTCTAGGAACAAGGTACCAGACATCATTTCTGACAAACTGATTAAGTTCTTCCTGCATCGCAACTATCCAGTTTTCATCCGAAAGTGCTTCTTTCACGATAACCGGTTCTATCTGGGATATAAAGCATACGTAGTTACATATGTCCTCTAATTGTCTACGAGTGCGCACACCAGTGAGAGGGTTTCCAAGAATTTGAGAAGTTGGATGATCTTTAACAGTCCTTCATTCAGAATTAGTTTCACTTGATGAAGTTTCTTGTTTTTCAAGTATAAGAACTTCATCATTATCTGAACTAGGGATAGGTGTATTCAAATGATCGTCAATCACAACATTTATTGACTCTTGAATCACACCGGTCCTATTGTTCAGAACACGATATGCACGACTGTTTAAAGAATATCCTAAAAAGATCCCTTCATCACTTTTAGTGTCGAACTTTCCCAAATTTTCACGGTCACGCAAAATATAGCACTTGCTGCCAAAAACTCGAAAGTATTTGACAGAAGGCTTTTTCTCAAATCACATTTCATAAGCCGTTTTATTATTAGATTTGCAAATATAAACACGGTTAATAATGTAGCAGGCAGTATTCACTGCTTCAGCCCAGAGATTCGTAGGGAGCTTCATGCTATTTAACATAACATTTCACATTTCTTGAAGCACTCTATTTTTCCTCTCGACAATTCCATTTTGTTGAGGAGTCTTAGGTGCAGAGAATTCATGCGATATTCCCTGATCGCTACAGAATTTCTCAAAACCGCTATTTTCAAATTCGGATCCATGATCACTACGGATCTTGTTGACTTGAGAACATTTTTCAATTTGAATCCATTTTATAATCTTTTTCACTTCATCAAGGGTTTCTGATTTGTCCCTCAAGAATGAAACCCAAGTGTATCTTGTATAATCATCTACGATAACTAAGATGTATTTTTTGCCACCTCGACTTTCCGTTCTTGTTGGTCCTATAAGATCCATGTGGAGAAGCTCGAGTGGTCTTGTGGTGGTATTGGAGTTCACCTTTTTGTGAGAGCTCCTAGTTTGTTTACCATACTGACATTCACCACAAATCTTGTTTACTTTTTGCATCTTAGGTAGACCTCTAATTAGTTCTCCTTTGCTCAATCTGTATAAATTTCGGTAGTGTACATGTCCGAGGCGTTTATGCCATAATTCTGTCTCATCGGTATGGACCATGTAGCACGTTTGTTTAGATGAGCTACCATCGCTTACTATATAGCAGTTTTCAGAAGTTCTGCGACCAGTTAATATTATAGAACCCTTTTCGTTTATAATTTCACAACCTTGATTAGAAAATTTAACACTATGGTTGTTATCGCATATTTGAGATATGCTCAACAGGTTGTGTTTTAAACCCTCAACATATAAAACATTTTTTCATTTTTAAATAAGGGAAGGTTATAGAGTTGGACCGTACCTTTGCCAATTATCTTGCAGTTGCTACCATCACCAAATGTGACTGACCCATCAGTCATATCTTTAAGATCGGTGAATAGCGCCTTGTCGCCTGTCATATGTCTGGAGCATCCACTATCTAGGTACCATTTTGAAAGGTTTGTAGCTTTGAAAGCAGTGTGAGCAACCAAACAGGCAACCTTAGGAACCCATTTCAGAACTGTTTTGGGTTTAGGAGAATAGTTGGTCTTCTTTTGTTTACAGTTGTAAGAGTGACCTACTGAGTTAGATTTTAATAGCTTCTTAAGTAAATCAACAATTTTTTCAGCTAGTGCGTTTTTGAAAAGTTTTTGTATTTTTAGAAAAAACTTGACTAGTACCTTTTTCCTTTTGGATCTGTCCTTTTTAGGACATTTGTTTGCTAAATGCCCATATTCTTGACAGTTGTAACATTGACTATCTTTCAAAGACTTCCAAGTTTTAGACGTAGGTTTAGAACGTTTCTTTTCATTTGCCTTTTGAAAGTCGACTCTTTTCTTACTTTTGAAAATCTTATAAAACTTTTTCGCCAAAAGGGCCATATCATCTTCAGAATTTTCTGAATCTGAATTTTCTTGAGTAATACCTTTAGACGACTTCAAAGCAATAGATTTACCTTTAGGAGCTTTAAAACTTAATTCATAGGTTTGTAAAGAACCAACTAATTCTTCTACCCTCATATTATCCGTATCACGAAGTTCCTGGATTGCGTTTACCTTAGAATTGAACCGTTCAGGAAGAGAGCGTAGTATTTTTGCACACACTTTACTTTCTGGGATCTTATTGCCAAGACCCCACATTGAGTTTACAATGTCATTCAATCTAGTGTAAAAGTCCATAAACATTTCATTTTCCTCCATATGAATTTCTTCAAATTTAGTTATGAGGAGTTGGACTTTAGATTTCTTGACAATTGATGTACCTTCGTGTGTCATTTCTAATATATCCCAGGCTTGCTTTGCAGTATCACAGGATATGATTCTTTTGAACTCATCCGGTGATAGTGCGCAAGTGATTGCATTTAGTGCTTTAGCATTTGCACTACTCTCATTTTTCTGAAGTGTGGTCCATTGGAAATACGGTGTAATTTTCATAGATTTTGAACCATCAACACCAGTTACTTCCATGATAGGAGGATTCCATTCAGTCACTGTGGCTTGCCACACACTTTCATCCATTGATTTGAGGAAGATCCTCATTCTGGCTTTCCAATAGGCATAGTTGGAGCCATCAAAGGGTGGAGGCCTAGTAACTGAAAGGCTATCAAAATTTGACATCTTTTTATATAGCTTAGATCGTTAGCTCAGGAAATAAATCCAAATAAAAAGCAACAAAAATGAGCTATTAGGCTCTGATACCACTTGAAAAGGCCAAGCTACATGTCCTAGAGAGGGGGGGGGGGGGGGGTGAATAGGACTATGCCAAATTAAAATAAAATCAGCGGAAACAAAATAAACCAATAGCCTTACAATTATAAATCAATTCACAATGCTGAAATCAAATCACCTTGATAAATAAGTATTGAGAGATTGATACAAATTCAGTTCTAAGGACAACCTTACACCATAATAAACAAGGGCTTATGGTAGGACAACCTTATTTCTAGAACATCTTTTGGATCAAGGACTCAATTTTAATAGAAATAAATGAATAGCAAGGAATTGAAATTAAATGCAGAAATATAGATCTAAATTATTACAACAATCCCCACACTTGCTTGAAATGTAAATAGTTACAACATTCACATCCACTTGTACATTCCACACAATTGAATGATAAAAGATATGAAAATTAAGCAAGCATTCAATCCACAAGACAAAGAGTTATAGTGGTTCGCCTGTGTGTACACCAACTGTCTTTCAACAGCCACACAGAATGCTACTCCACTCCTAATGTCCTCACACAGGGGATATTAGCGTTCACTATCAAATAGGTTTTCACAGGTTCACCCAAAACCTTTACAATTGTGTCTTTTTCACTCGGGCTTACACAATTCAAAAACCCCTCTTTTCTGAGTTTTCTGACTCTCCTCAGATAACCAATACAATGAGATTTTTCTGGCTTAACCTCAAACAAAACCAAAAGTAATGAAATTTTACAGAATTGTAAAATACCTGGATTTCTCCTTTTCGTAGCAGCTCGGTAGAACCAATCAGAGTAGATGATTGAATGTCAAAGTTCAATTTCCAATACTCACTTTAATATGGTTCTAAATTCTAATAGATTTTAGATTTTAACTAGTTGGGCGTAGCTATATTTGATTTTGATTCCAAGAAGAAGGAATAAGGTAATTCCTCTTTTCAAATAAGATTGGAATACAGAAACAAAATCAAATTAAATAAGCTAGCAAAAAGGAATATTAAATAAGCACAACGTAGCTTAAAATAAACACAGACTTATCTCAGAGTGATCACTTGAAATTTCTTGAATTGAATCGAGTTGAATTATGAAAACTCTGAATTTCGTGTTCAATTTATAGAAACAAAAATCGCGTTTACGACTGGTCTTAGAAACCTTCGGCTGGTCGTAGCTCTAACGGATATTTGAAATATTGAGCGCGATCTTTGAAAGTCGTTCCACGACTGGTCGTGGGTCACCTACGACTGGTCGTGGGTCACCTACGACTGGTCGTATCTCTCTACGACTGGTCGTAGGACCATAGATTAGCTTGCTGGACTTTGAGTCGTAGCCCTACGACTGGTCGAGAACGAGTCGAAGACACTCCTACGACCGGTCGAAGGACCTCCAGGACTGGTCGTAGGTGTACCAAAAAATTCTGAAAATCTTCAACAACTTAGGACTGGTCGAGGAATTTCTTGGACTAGTCGAACCAATGCTAGGACTGGTCGAATAGGAGCTAGGATTGGTCGTAGAATAGACCAAACTTATGTAAAATAAACATTTGATTTGTGTATCCAAAGTGACCTACTTATAAGGTCAACCTAAGGTCAGTCAAACCTGAAACATATCGTATGGACATTGAACTTCAACCATTCAACGAATGTAGATATTTGAACCGTATCAAGCTTGAGATCTTGAACTTGTTGTAGCTTTAATCTTGAGATCTTCATCAGCGTGAAAGCTACTTCATGCGTTGCTTATGAGTTTTGAAGTCATTTCTTGAGTCTTGAAGTTGTTTCTTGAGACTTGAACTTCAACATTGTAGCTTTAAACATTGATAGGATGATGAAATACACTTTGTATTTCTTAAAGACATCCAATGTCATGAAGTGTTTATGCAGTGTCTTGCATACATATAAATCACCATACAAGCACAAGACACAGATAGATGTTTTGACACAACAAAATTTGACAACCAAAGGAGCATGAGACCATAGCACTTGCATGTTTTACCTCCACTATTTGATTATTTTTGAAGGTGTGGACCCCACTTAGAAGTATGAAAAATTTCACCGTCATCCATCCCTGTTTGATCACCCAAAAGGGTGGGATAAGAAGGTTGGACGGTCCAGATTTTTCTGGACTGTCCAGCCATTCTGCTGCTGTAAAAAGATAAATATCAGCTTATTTTTGAAGTAGTGGACCACCTTGGTGGACCCCACCTTGTTGTATACTTGTGTAGGGATGTTGGTCCTACATTTTCTTAAAATTTGGCAGACCTGGGCCCACTCTAATGGGGTGCACAAATTAGGGGCAGCAACATTATTTCAGCAGCATAATTTATTTATTTATTTTAAATACCTTGCTGTCCATAAATTGTAGGAGTTAAATAAAATACTTTTACTATCCCAAAAAATTAAAAAATTTTCAGAGAGGTTTCCCACCCATAGTAGGGCCTAGCTGCAAAATTTTAGGGCTAATGGACCCCACTTGGGCATCCAAAAGGGTGGGCCAATATAGTGGGCTGCCAGAAATTTCTGTTATGCAGTCCAGCAGCATAGTTCCATAAAAATAAATTTTTAAAAATTATTTTCTCAGAATGTGGGCCATATTTCTGGGTCCCAACTTGTTGTGGGCTTGATGAGGGACCTTGGGTCTAAATTTTAGGAATTTTGGAGGCCCAGAATCCACCCATTTGATGCCCCAAATTCAGGACAGTTATATTCCAGCAATATTTCACCCTAGACAGATTGTATTCTTTAAATTAATTAAAATACTTATGAGTATCCAAAAATTATGAAAAGTAACAGAGAGGTGGTACACTCAGGTTGGGATCTACATACCAAATTTCAGGTCTAATGGACCCCTGTGTACACCGTGACAAGGCCCGGACTGGCGAACCACGTTTGGATGTCCAGGTCAGTCCAATTTTCTGGACAGACCGTTTTATTTAAATTAATTAAAATATTTCTAGGTGTAAAAAAATTCTGAAATTTTGTGGTGTTTTAGACACCTATGGAAGGACCACTCTGCAAATTTTCAAGGTCATCGGGCCCCTGTACCGATCGTGGTGTGGTCTGCAATTTGGATCAGTTTTGGGTAAAATATCCAGTCCCGTAGGACAACCCACCATGGTATGCCCCTACCTTGGGCTGTTGGGCCTGCATTCTAACGGCATGGCCTACTTGAAGTAAGTATTGTATATCCTCCTTCTTATATGGTGGGACCCACTGTGATATGTGTGGGTCACCATGGGTCAGTAACTCATTTAAATTAAATAAATTTCTAGACTCCAGCAAGCCAAGGAAGTGGGTGGGCTGGAATTCCAGCAAGGGGCCCAAATTTGTGCATTGTTGATCTTTTGGAGCCGTGGCGGCCCACAAGATTTAAGGGAGTGTTGCACATACTCTTTGCCCTCCTTCCTTACATATTTTGGGCTTAATTAGTGCCCCTTGAGGCCCACCTTTGTGGTGGTTTGTGGGCTAGCCTTAACCAGAATTTTTGATAACTTTATAAGCCCAATGGGCTGAAAACCTATCCCTTGAGCCCAAGATTGTGCAAGGGCTGACCTTATTGATTCATGGGCCTAATGGGCCATCTACAAGCTGATCATGTGCATTTATTAGCCTTGATGCCCTCATAAAGTGCTTAATGGTGGGCTGACTTGCAAGGCCCACATAAATGTGTATTGTGGAGGGCCTTGCTAAGTCTTTGGGCTGGTGTGGCAAGGCCCACACTGTCAGTATAAGCCTTTCCCATATGTATTCTTGGGCTTACGGGCTGCCTTCAAGTCCACCATAATGTATGAATTGGATGGCTTTTGTTTAGGCCATTTCTTTTAGGCCCATTATGTGATATATTATATGCATGATTGTGTTAGCAAGTAGGCCTTGTGGACTCAGTTCTTTTGGATAGGCCCATTGATCTTGGGTCTATACTCTCTCCTATCTATTGTAATGGGCTTAGAGGCAATAATACACAAGAGGTTGGGCCCTTGGCTGCCCACTAAACTGACCCTGTCCTTGGGCCAAAAGTGAGGCCCAACTCACTTGTGTTAAATGTGAAACTTGCCCATGTAAATGAATTACTAGGCTGCCCATGAAGCCCACCACAATATATGGATTTATGACCTTTATGGTTGGGCTCAAACCTTGCTTAAGGGCTCATCATGCTACCTAAGTATTGGGCTTAGTGTATGGCCCACTAGGCCATGGATTGCTTAGGCCTTGGGCCTTATTTCATACTCGAGTAGTGGCGGGCTACCTCTTGGAAACTAGTTGAGGTTGGATGTCCTCTTGGGTGGTCCTAAGGTAGGCCAATGGGTTCTTCTATGGATGGTTAAAGGCCCACCATTGGCCCTAGGCCATTTGTTTAAGGCTCAATGTGTATATATGTGAAACCTAATTTAACACATGTTTGGTCCAGGCCATCTAAGCCTTGGATCGCCCGATCATGGAGGCACTCGATGCCTTGGGTTGCTACTAGATTCACAATTCAGTAGCAGGCCCATTGATCTTTTCTTGATGTATACACACCCTCCATCTGGTGGGGCCCCTGTGAATATTGTTGGCCTTCATGAGATCATTCCCACTTATTTGACTAATTTCTGGGCTTTAGCAGGCCAAGAAGCTGAGTGGGCCAAATGTTTATTAAGGGGCTTCAAATGTACATTGTTATGGTTGAAACTTTATTGGACATGGGACCGACCATATTGAGAACTTGTGTACGTGTTGCATGCTTGTGTTTTCTTATAATCTTTGGTCTCAATTAGTGCATTCTTTTGGGTCACCTTTAGTGATCACATGTGCATCCCATCTTAGATCATATTTTTAGGGCATCCCATGAGCCCAGAGTGGGTTGGGACATCCCAGCTTGGCCCAACTATACATTGGGCCGACTTCCACCATTTTGATGGACTTGTGGGCTTAGATAAGGATAGAATTGGGCCCTTGGTTGCCCACTTAAATTGCTAGTTATTAGGTTGATGTAGTTGGGCTCATTTCATCATCCAAACTTAAACTTATTTTTGGGCCGTATGTTGTGTATGCATGCTGCCCACCAAGTCCAACTTAATGCATGGATTCTATGGCCATTGAGAATTGAGCCTTGGGCCTTAATTCTCCTCTTAGGGCCCATGTTGTTAAAATTAGTATTATATCTTTTTATGGCCTATTATGAGGGATATATGTATGTGATTACCTACGATCTTAGGTATGCTCATATTGGTAATAATTATACTGTTATGAAAATCCTCCTTGTAGGATCTCAGGATCGGAACCTACCTTAGGAGCCGAGAATGGGGTACAACGGAAACTGTTACAGCCAGAACTGGCCATCGGGTTCCTTATGAGTCCCGTTACCGAGTCTGGGGCGTGACAGAAACTCCTAAAACATCCCTTTATATAGGCTTAATTCGCACCGACTTCAAAATCAACTTAATTTTATACAAATAGCATTTGATGGCATCGAGCTCCCATCAACGAGTCCAGGTGAAATCAAGAAACTATCTAGCAACAAACTTTCGAATTTGCGTATTTTCTCAATGTCATCCAACCTCATTCGATGGGATTGAACTTAACTTCGATGGCATTGAACATGGCCTCGATAGAATCGAAGAATGCACCAATATGTCTAGCAACAAAATCCGATTCTCTCGATTTTTACAATGGGATCAAAGAGTCTTCGATGACATCGACACTTTCTTTGATGGCATCGAAGGTGTCATCGATGTTATCGAAGGGTCGATTTCTGCACTTTTAACTCCTCAATTTTCTTCCTTCTTTACTTAGTTTCCTTAAATCTTGGACTCTTGAATTCTTTGATCTCGACCTCCATAGGTCCAATCCTTCACTTGGTAATTCTTTGAGCATTAATTCCATGCTTTAATCATCTTTTCTCCTTATATCTCAAAATCACATTGTAAGAAAAAACATGTGTGATTAAATCAATTAAGCACATTCATGTTCATAAAACCAATGCAAAACAAGGGGGAAATATACAATATTTCATTCTCAACATAGTTGTTTATAGTAGTGATGACATTGCTTATGTTAATCACAAACTGACAATGATCCTCATGTTAATGATGATGACGAAAAAATATGTTCGTTAATCACCATGCTTTACTTAATAATGGTTACATAGGAGATAATATTGATATCCAAGTACCAATAATGCACACATTGATGGTCAAGAAGATCGCATGTATGTGATAGCCATGTTTTACTTAATACATGGATGAAAATAACATAGACGGGGATGATACACGTAAGGATAACCATCTGCATGATGATCAACAAACACCCGATACCTAAGGCATGTGTGATGATGGTGTTAGATGTTGGTTATGATAATAGTAAGGGATGTGAATTCCAGCATGTTATGCACTCCATGCACATGCACTTTGAAAACGCACATGCTTGTGTGATATAGTTTATAGCGATGAATTTGATGATGAATGATGTCTATGATAACGATGATACATGCAAATACATGTATACCATTATAACCTATGCACCTTATGAATGTGCATGCTACGTGAGCCCTGGCAGTCCATTTGTTTAGTATTCAGAGGAGGTGTGGGGCCTTCTTATGTTGCTTAGCATACTTAAATGTATGGGCTTTTACGTCACATTGATTATTCTTGAATTGAGCCTAATGCCATGGGAAAGGTTGTCTCGATTATTGTTAGTGTGTAAATCCACTTAGCCCATTGAGACTATTATAAGTAAAGCCTACGATGGTGTGATATGTATGACGGATGCATGATGGCATGTTATGTATTGTGGATCTATGATGACATGTGATATGTAGTGAAGATACTGGTCTGTGACTTTTAGCTCACACAAAATGATTATCGCATATGTTATGTAGCCAATACGTGATGGATATGGCATGAAATGTGTAGCTTATACACAACGTGGGTCTCATAAGACCAGATTGTAAATTGATGATTGAATCTTAGTTGGACCCCAAATGAAGGCCCATTGCTTATAAGTATTATGGTCATGATTCGGCCCGTATCAAGTCAAGATTAATGGTCCATATGGACATTACCATGGATAATAGGCTATGACCTGAAGATCAATTATTAATTATCCATATGTCATAGCTTAGCAACTTGTTTTGTCATGCCTTTGTTTACGTTAGCACCAACTTGATAGTTTGATATACATAGTTTATTCATGAGCTTTCATGATATGCATGCATGATAACATCATGAAATTGGGGCCCTCGTGTCGGTCCATATACCTTGACGAGATCCAGAAAAGTTAGAAGATAATGGATATTGTTTTTATTTGGGCCCTCGTGCTAGTCCATACGATTGGATGAGATCCAAATATGTATTATGTTTAGGCCTCTGTGTTGGTCTGTATGGTTATTTGGGGCCCTCATGTTAGTTCGTATAGTTATTTGGGGCCCTCGTGCTGGTCCTTATACGAGATATGGTTATGACAGTATCAATTTGTGATGCATTGTATGGTTGGATGTTTGTATGGTAGTATTTGGGCCCTCGTGTTGGTCCATATGCTAGGATGAAATCTAGAGAAGTAGGGGTCTATGAATACAACTAACTATATGTGCCTTTATGATGATGTATTACATAAATGGATGTTTTGTATGACAGTCACGTGATGGTGGTTAGGCAAGATGGTTTGTGTTGAGGCCCTAAGATGGCCAAGTAATTGATAATTTTAAGAAGGTTTGAGAAGTGTGCATCATTATCACTACGGGCTAAGATCCCAAGATTGGATACGTTTATCCTTTAATGAACTTTTTAAGATTGGTCAATTGGGTCTTCTTCCATCGTATATTAAGTGGGAGTGAGCACAATAGGATGGGTGCAAAAGTCCTTTCCACTGTTGGGACCGGGAGGGGAAGAGGTGTGACGAGCCTACCTACCATCATGTGATGCGTCGAGGTGAGTGGTATTCCTACTATCAAGGCTAGGTAGGGTGAAACAAATCAGGGTCCCCCATTGTTAAGCCAACGGCTAGATAGGTAAGGGTTGACGCACCCAAGACTTTACTTTTTAGAAATGTGTCCGACACTTATGTGGTGTGTTATGATTCTTGTGGAGATGTATTATGTAGTTGGAGATGTCCCATTTGAGATGAGGGATATTTAGTATTTAAATAATGCATCCATTCATGCACAACTTCACTCGGGTTGATGAGTGCTTAATCATACCATTATATGCTCATTCATATAGCTAATATTTCGATTAGGTATGCGACTAACCTAAGATTAGGAGTTTGCCACATTAGTCTAGCTATCCAAACCAAGTATGATACTGGTTTGGATAAAAGGTCCTTGTGATGGACCCCACGGCTTGTGATGGACATCATGGTTTGTGAAACTGCGTACTACCATCCCTACTACACCATACACCATCTTGTAATTCATATTCCATAGCATGCCTTTACGGGAGCACCCCTGATAAGTCGTGTTTTACTCCCGGCACGCTGTAGACTCATTGAGTTGTGGTTTGCACATTTCGATAATCAACACCTTTTTCAAGATATGTTTCATAGCAAGGTCCATCCAGGAGTTGTTGGATCTTTATTTTTGTTTCCTTCATTATTGTTGAGATGATTGTAATTCTTTATGTATCATATGGGATTATGTACATGGTTATATTGGGTGACCATCCTTGGAGAGAATGGTCTCTCTTGGATGTATGAGTTGATACCATATATATGATGTGTAATTGCCTAATCAGATTTTACCGTTCAAAAATGATTCCCTTCGCCATGAGCCGGGTTTGGTGTTCAAGAAGTCCACTGAGTCTGGTAAGTGCGAGGAAGCTGTTGCACTACGCCCCGAGTTTGGAATTTGGGAAGTAGTAGGGATCGAGTATCAAATTTAGGGCAAGACATCCACTTGGACTAAAACATCTTCCACCACTCTTCTCGGTATTCTAGTCGAGCAATCAACCAATTGTAACATTGTCTTGGTGGGTTTCAACTCACCAAGGCCCAATTGCTCGTATACCGAGTACGGTATTAGATTAACACTTTCCCTAATATCTAGAAATACTTTGTTAACTCAGGAGTTTCCTATTATACATGAGATCATAGGACTTTCATGATCTTTGTATTTTGGGGGAGTGTTTTGATTAATGATGGCACTCACATGTTCTGTTATGAAGGCTATCTTATGTATGCTCAACTTACACTTTACTGCACATAGATCCTTTAAGAATTTGGTATAAGATAGGAACTTTCTAATCGCATCCAATAAGGGGATGTTGATCTTGACTTGCTAGAAAACCTCTAAAATGTCACGAATCTCACTTGGTCATTTTAATGAGACCAGACGTTGGGGCAACGAGGCCATAGGCTTTTATTCATGCATTGGCTCTTTATCATGTGGAGAATTGCTAAATTCACCATCATTGTCACGCCCCCAAACCCGGAGATCGGATTCACAGGAATCCCAATCGCCGAATCCAGTGCCGACAGCCTCCGTAGTACCCCATTCTCGGCTCCTAGCATCCAAATGCCAGATTCCGATCCTGGGATCCTACAAGGAGGATTTTTTTTTTCAATATATATTTAACTCGTAGTAAGCATAACCACGAGATTACCCAATTCACAAAGGCAACATCATCAACACATATCCACTAATATAATTATTTGAGTACAATGCTGAAAGGGGAAATACATAAATTAAAATCAAGCTCTAGAGGACCGCTGCATGCTCCAAGCTCAACACTGTTGCAACCTAACATTACCTGCACGCATCTATCGTGCATAAGCTTATAGAAAGCTTAGAGGGTGGTGTAAGTGTGTGCACAAGGTAAGTGCCAAGTATTCAATACAATGCCTTAATCATACAATACCGGAAACTCTGGTAATCCATAAATCGTACAATGTCGGAATAAGCAGAAATACTGACAAGAGCAGGAATTATCAGAGTAAACAGAAATACCGACAAGATCATAAATCATGCAAGAACAGAGTAAGCGGAAATACTGACAAGTCCATAAGTCAATCAATATCAGAATACGCAATATAGGACAGTTATGCAAATGATGAGTCATAAATAATCAAATATCGGATGCCAAGGATATAATACAATATGCAATTCGGAAGAGCTAACGAATACCATCACTCTCATCCAAGTCACAGGAATACAGAAACCTGGCAACTCAAAATGTCATATGCTGAGGATGTAATGCAATATGCAATATGTGGTGCTAATGGAATGACCATGCTGGAATGTGAAGTCGGGATGATAGTACGTAGTATCGTAGGCTACGGGATCCACCACAAGGGACTTCTATCCAAACCAATCCCATACCTAAATTTGGATAGTCAGACACAATGTGGTAAACTCCTGACCTCAGGTTAGTCGCGCGCCCCAACCGAAATCCTTGTCATAACGAAGGTACACAACAAATAGTTGCACACCACCAGCCCGAGTGGATAGTGAATGAATGAGTATGCAACTCCTACTCAATAAGTCCACATATCAGTACAGTTCATCTCTGGGATCATCACCGGGGTCTATTACACTCCAAACCAGATTGCCATCCCATCGCGCGCAACAAGGTGAGTGGAAGAGACCTCACTATCCGCCTGCCAATATCGGGCCCGGCTCGTCAATAGCGGACCCATTCCTCGAGCTGGTCAGACTCAGCCTAGCATTGTCCCCTCCTCTCGGGTAGGTAAGGCCGCACCCCCTTCCAACCGACCGCGACACAGTGGGAGACGTGGCCTAACGGTATACGGCCCTCATGCGCTCATGTATCCACTCAGTCTAGACGTTGGAGCAACCTCTAGAACCAAGAGGGTTTAGGGACTTTCACCCAGGGATATCTATAGCACCCCATGTAGAACAGATTTCCGGTGTCCCATCTGGCCATCCACGAAATACCTGTGGAGGCTACGACCGTGATGTAGCTAGGGCGTACAGTGGTCATGTCACACAAATGCAAGATGCATGAGTCATACAGTCCAATCATGCATCAATCCTGCGCATACCATGCGCTCATGTGGGGTAACTCCGCTTATCAGGGATCCCCATGAACAACCTGCCTATGACATATGCAATGGTCAATCACATCTCATAACAAACATGCAGATGATGCGTATGGGTATGTATCATGATGCTATGCTGTCACACCCTCATAATCGGTATCAATAACCGGCATCAACAATCGGCCTCGACAATGTGGACATCCAACCAACATTGCCCCCAAGGAATGGCCACATAGAGCCAAATCATATGATGGGCCCACGGCCTCACACAAAGGCCTAATATACAACACGATGGGCCTTACTCAAAGGCCACATATACACAACAGGTGGACCCTGCTCATGGGCCTAATACATATCACAATGGGCCTTACCCATAGGCCATGAATACATCATAATGAGCCTTACCCCTGGGCCATGAATACATCACAATGGGCCTTGCCCATGGGCCTCAAATATATGACATGTGGGCCCTACACATGGGTCTTGAATACATCAAATGGGCCATGCATCATGGTCCTAATACGTGTCACAATGGGCCTCAACTACGGGTCGTATATACATCACATAGGTCACGATAATTGGTCTTGGCAATTGGAATCGGCCTCGACAATTGGAATCGACACTCGGAATCGGCCTCGACAATTGAAATCAGCCTATGCAATCGGCCTTGACAAATCAGAATCAGCCTCGATAATCAGAATCGGCAAGTCGGTCATGTCAATCGAAATCGGTGATCGGTCACGACAATCGGAATCGATTGATAATCAGAATCGGTAAATCAGTCACCGATCAGAGTCGGTAATCGGTCACGATAATCAGAACCAATGATCGGTATCGACAATCGATACCGATAACCAACACATAAACAGGGCGGGGCCCATAGATGAACGACTGATCAACCATAATATAAAGATCGACACTCGGCCGTAGTTATATCAAATCCGATAGCACGGAGACATCCGTCTACGGTGAATGGGGCCCACTTATTTGGGTTGATCCACTAAGGGAATGATGAGAATGGGCCTAACAAGGCTTAAGGAAATGTCACAATGTGGACATTAAATCATCATTGCCAATCAATGTGGCCATTTTGAAATGGCCAAGCTATATGTCCTAGAGGGGGGGTGAATAGAACAATGCCAAATAAAAACTTATAATAGCGGAATTAAACAAAGTATGATAGCCAATGAACTAATTAAATAAATTGCAATGCAGAAATGAAATGCAACCTCAAACAATTGAAATTGAGAGGTTGATACAAACGTTGTTCTAAGGACAACCTTTCACCAAAAACCCAATGTTTATGGTAGGACAACCTTATGTCTAGAAATGTCTTTGTATCAAATTCTCAAATCAAAGAGGAATAAAGAAATAAATACAAACTGCACTGAATAAATTGAATTTACAAATGTCTTGTTCTAGGGACAGCCATACACCATAAAAATGGCAGGGCAACCTTGCTGGAACAATTTTGGAATTTAAAGCTTGAATCAATAGAGAGAATTGCTGGAAATAAATTGTAGAAATAAATCACTAAATTATTACAACATTCCCACACTTGCTTGTAATTTCAAACTGTTACAACATTCACATTCCACACCACAAGGAAAATAGAACTGAATGATAAAAGATAAGGAATTAAATAACCATTCAATCCACAAGACAAGAAGTTATAGTGGTTCGCCTGTGTGTTCACCAACTGTTCTCAAACAGCCACACAGAATGCTACTCCACTCCTAATATCCTCACACAGGGGATATTAGCGTTCTCTAATAAAACTGGTTTTCACAGGTTCACCAAAAACCTTCACAATTGTGTCTTTATCACTTGGGCTTACACAATTCAAAAAACCCCACAATCGAGTTTTCTGGCTCTCCTTAGATAACCATACACATAGAGATTTTTCTGGCAAATCTCATACAAAACAAAAAATAGAAATTACAGGAATTGTAGAATACCTGGATCTTATCCTTTTGCAGTAGCCCGGAAGAACCGATCAGAGTAGAGATGATAGTTCAATGTCCAATACTCAAATTATTGAGGTTCTAAGTTCTAATTGATTTTAAATGAAATCACAAAGGGCTAGCTCTATTTGATTTTAATTCCAAGAAGAAGGAATACACGATTTCCCCTTTTCAAATATGATTGGAATTTAGAATAAAATCAAATGCAAAAAGCTAACAAAAGGAATTAGAATGAAGCGCAAATTAGCTTAAATTTAAACACGACTTATCTCAGAGTTGAGCCTTGCTTTGATAGAATTTTCGATGATTAAACTCTGAAATTCGTGTGCTATTTATAGCTACAGAAATTCGTCTTCGACTGGTCTAGGAGTTCCCACGACTGGTCTTAGAAGAAACAGATTTTTGAATTTCTGCGCGGAATCAGGAAAACCGATGTTCGACTGGTCGTAGGCAGTCCACGACTGGTCGAAGGTCGTCCACGACCGGTCGAGACCCCTTCTCGACTGGTCGAGCGACAGTGAATTTAGTCGCTGGAGTTTGAATCGAAGCTCCACGACTGGTCGAGGTTCGAGTCGAGGACGTCCCACGACCGGTCGAGCAGACTCCAAGACTGGTCGTGAGCGAACCAGAAAATCCAATAAATTTGAACAATTCCAAGACTGGCCTAGGAAATTCTTAGACAGGTCGAGCCAGTGCTAGGACTGGTCGAACCAGAACCAGGACTAGTCTAAGAGCAGATCAAACACATGTTTAAATACATTTGAATAATGTATCCAAAATGACCTACCCTAAGGTCAATGACTATGGTCTATCAAACCTGAATAATGAAGTATGGACATTGAACTCTACTTCATTCAACGAATGATAAATCTTTTAGTACTTGAAGCCTGAAGTACGAGTCGTCCAAAAACTTGACACCAACATTTATCTTGAGTTTGCTTTTGAGCTTCACACCTTCAAACACTGCTTGTATCTTGAACTTGAATAACCTTTGCGTGAATAAAGAATACCGTGTCTTCTTTATATCTTCTTCTTTATATCTTCTTCTTTATATCTTCGAAATATATTTTATATCTTCTTCTTTATATCTTCGAAATATATCTTGAAGCCGCTTGAAGAGTCCATGGTTGTCTTAAACATAGAACACACCAAGACATAGAACATACCAAGGTTTTGACACACAAAATTTGACAATCAAAGAGGTATCATATAATAGCACTAACAATCTCCCCCTTTGGCAAATTTGTGACAAAACATATATATAAAAGCACAATAGAGAATCATGAATCAGTTGTGTCAACACATGACAACCATACACAATATGAGAGATGAATTACTCCCCCTCAATAAGACTCCCCATTAAGGATTGATGCACACACCATCAACAACACAAATAACACATATATATATACCATTCTTCTCTCCCCCTTTTTGTCAAAAATATGACAAAGGAAGATCCATAAGCTCAAGAAGTAAAATAGAGAATGTGCATAAAAGTGTTAGGAGAAGATATTACAAACCAAAGTCACAGTTATAAGTTTAACAGTACTAAGAGAAATGCAAAGTGAAATCAGTTCAAACTATAGTTAAAAAAACATTTAATCAGATCCTGAAGAAGGAGCAGGAATGGTAGCATCAATATGATGAAGGCCTTTCTGTAAGCGCCTCAAATACTTATGCATTTTCTTAAATTGTGCATTATGGCCAACATGCATATTTTCTACCTTTTTTCTTCTAATGCACTTAACGTGCATCGAAATCAGAAGGAACAAAATCAGGATCATCTTCAGATGCAGACTCAATATCATCAAAAAGATCATCCATGTTGATATCCTCATCAGGAAGATCATCTCTTCATTCGCATCTCCAACTCCAGCAGCTCCACCACCTTCGACATTATCAACTTGACCAGCGGCCAATCTCAACTTCATTTTGTTTAGGTTGGAGTTGTTGAAAATAAGGTGTTGGATAGGAGCTTCACCAACAGGCATAGTGACCAACATATGAGTAGCTAAGACATTTAACAAATATCCAAATGGAATGTCACCATGACCTGGCTGAGACCGAAACTGAATAATAGAATAACAGATCAACGAAGGTAAGCACACATTGGCACCACTAATGATTGAGTACAGTATACGAACCATCAGAAGAGTCAACTCAGTTTTGTTACCAGCCCGAGGATACACATTAGATGTAAAAATACGATGAAGAACTCTGTATCTGGGCAACAGCCACCTGGACTTGAGAACAGTACCATTGACAGACCAAGGTGCATCCATATTACAAAGGGCTCTAGTAAATAGACGTTTCTCAGATTCAGTAACTTTATCACCCAATGTGAAGGATGGATTCCATCATCATTTACTGGAATATCCATTAAGCCAGAAATCAAATGACGATCCACAGTAAAAGGCCCTTCTCTTGTAGTAACAATAAAAGTTAATTCCTCAAGAGAAAAGTCTGTAATACATGCAACCATGGCCTGAGCAATTGACTGAAATGCCGGCCCTCCCCAGTTCAAAATGTTAACCCAACCAACAAATTGAAGGAGAGGAACAAGATTAAATTGAGCAATATGATTAATACTAACTGCTTTCTCAACAATAACCTTCTTAGTACGAAAATCACGAACTTGTGAAGGGTCATCATTAGGATCTCTAAGATGACGGCGAGAAACAACATTAGACCTAGATGAAGAAGCACCTCTACTAGTTCGCTTTTTACCTCTAACATCCATATTCTTGAAAAGATTGAAAAGATTGAAAAATTTCAAGAAAAACAAGATGGGTTTCAACCAAATCAGAAAATGAGGAAGAAAACCCCAAACCCTTGGAGGAAATAAGAAATAATCAACACTAACAAGGAAGACAAGAAGCAATGTTCAAGATTCTTCAATAAAATCAAGAGAAATACTCAAACCTGGAGAAATCCCATAGATGGGTACGACCGGTCGAAGCTAAGCCCGTTGGAGAAGAAGAGGGAAATGAGAAAAAGTGATTTTTTCCCCAAATAAAGGAACCAGCGCGATACACGACCGGTCTTGATTAGTCCTCGACCGGTCTAACCACGACTGGTCGAGACTATCCTCGACTGGTCGTGTAAGACCAAAACATGCATTTTTTTTTTTTAATTATTTTTTTATATAAAAATTTTTTTAACAAAATGCATAATCAATCATCTTATATTACACATACCGAGATCAAATTTCAATTTATTGAACATGCATTTATCGAGTGGTTTGGTGAAAATGTCAGCAAGTTGTTTCTCGGTTGGAATATATTCTAAACAAATTACTTTTTCTTCAACAAGTTCACGAATATAGTGAAATCTAATGTCAATATGCTTAGTTCGTGAATGCTGGATTGGATTTTTGGAAATATTAATTGCACTTGAATTATCACAATATAAAACTATCGAGTCTTGTGCAATACCATAATCACTTAACATGCGTTTCATCCAGACTAACTGAGTACATGCATTTCCTGCAGCAATGTATTCAGCCTCAGCAGTTGAGAGTGAAATGGAACTCTGTTTCTTGCTGAACCAAGAAACTATGCAATTTCCAATGTAAAAGCAACCACCACTGGTTGACTTTCTGTCATCCATATTACCAGCCCAATCAGCATCCGAGAACCCAGCCAATTGAACACTAGTATCAAAGGGATACCAAAGACCCAGATTAACTGAACTTGCAACATAACGAATAATGCGTTTAACAGCAGTCAAATGAGATTCTTTAGGATTAGACTGATATCTAGCACAAATTCCAACACTAAAAGCAATATCAGGTCTACTTGCTGTTAAATACAGTAAACTACCAATCATGCTTCGATATAGTTTAGGATCTATATCTTTACCTGTAGAGTCTTTTGAGAGCTTTAGAGAAGTACTCATAGGAGTATCAAAATTCTTACCATTTTCAAATCCGAACTTCTTAACTAAATTTAGAGCATATTTAGTTTGAGAAATAAAAATTCCATCAGATTGCTGTTTAACTTGCAATCCTAGAAAATAGTTTAATTCTCCGACCATACTCATCTCAAATTCAGATTTCATTAGATCTGCAAACTCAACAGTCATGTCAGTACAAGTTGATCCATAAATTATATCATCAACATAGATTTGAACCATTAAAATATCATTGTTCTGCTTTTTAACAAAGAGTGTTTTATCAACACTACCCATTTGAAAATTGTGACCCAGTAAAAACTTAGTCAATTTTTCATACCATGCCTGGGAGCTTGTTTCAACCCATAGAGAGCTTTCTTAAGGCGATAAACATGATTAGAAAACTTAGGATCTTCAAACCCTGTAGGTTGTTCAACATAAACCTCTTCATGTAAATCACCATTAAGAAAAGCACTCTTTACATCCATTTGATAAATCTTAAACTTTCTAAAACATGCAATGGATATAAATAATCTGATTGATTCAAGGCGTGCAACTGGAGCGAAAGTTTCCTCAAAATCGATACCTTCAATTTGAGTGTACCCTTGCACAACCAGTCTTGCCTTGTTTCGAATAATATTTCCCAATTCATCAGACTTATTTTTGAAAATCCATTTTGTTCCAATAATATGTTTATCTTTCGGTCTTGGAACAAGATACCAGACATCGTTACGAACAAATTGATTAAGTTCTTCCTGCATCGCAACTATCCAGTTTTCATCAGAAAGAGCTTCTTTTACATTAACCGGTTCTATCTGAGATGTGAAACACACGTAATTACAAAAATCTTCTAATTGTCTACGAGTGCGTACACCTGTGAGAGGATTTCCAAGGATTTGTGTAGTTGGATGATCTTTGACAGTCCTCACATCATGATTAGATTCACTTGATGAAGTTTCTGGTTTTTCAATTATGAGAACTTCATCATTATCTGAACTAGGGGCCGAAGTATTTAAGTGATCATCTATGACCACATTGATTGACTCTTGAATAACTCCGGTCCTTTTGTTCAGTACACGATATGCACGACTGTTTAATGAATATCCTAAGAATAATCCTTCATCACTTTTTATCAAAATTTCCCAAGTTTTCCCGGTCACGTAAAATATAACACTTACTGCCAAAAACGCGAAAATATTTGACTGTAGGTTTTTTGTCAAACCACATTTCATAGGGCGTTTTATTATTTGATTTGCAAGTATAAACACGATTAATAATATAGCAAGCAGTATTAATCGCCTCAGCCCATAAATTCTTAGAAACCTTCATGCTATTTAGCATAACAGTTCCCATTTCTTGAAGAACTCTATTTTTTCTTTCTACAATGCCATTTTGTTGTGGAGTTTTAGGTGCAGAGAATTCATGTGATATTCCATGATCATTACAGAATTTCTCAAAACGCTATTTTCAAATTCGGATCATCCATGATCACTTCGGATCTTACTCACTTGAGAACATTTTTCAGTTTGGATCCGTTTAATTATCTTTTTCACTTCATCAAGGGTTTCTGATTTGTCCTTTAAAAATGAAACCCAAGTGAATCTGGTGTAATCGTCTACAATAACCAGAATATATTTTTTACCACCTCGACTTTCCGTTCTAGTTGGTCCTATTAGATCCATGTGGAGAAGTTCGAGTGGTCTTGATGTGGTATTTGAGTTCACCTTTTTGTGAGATCTCCTAGTTTGTTTACCATACTGGCATTCACCACATATTTTATCTACTTTTTGAATCTTTGGTAGACCTCTTATTAGTTCTTCTTTGCTCAATCTATATAAATTCCGGTAGTGTACATGTCCAAGGCGTTTATGCCATAATTCAGTTTCATTGGTATGGACCATGTAACACATTTGGTTAGATGAGCTGTCATTTCTCACTATATAGCAGTTTTCAGAAGTTCTGAGACCAGTTAATATCACAGACCCCTTTTTGTCTATAATCTCACAACCTTGATTGGAAAACTTCACACTATGATTGTTATCGCATATTTGAGATATGCTTAACAAGTTGTGTGTTTAAACCCTCAACATATAAAACATTCTTAAATAAGGGTAGATTATAGAGTTGAACCGTACCTTGGCCAATAATTTTGCAATTGCTACCATCACCAAATGTGACTGACCCATCAGTCATATCTTGTAGATCGGTGAAAAGAGCTTTGTCACCAGTCATATGCCTGGAGCAACCACTGTCTAGGTACCACTTTGAAAGGCTAGTTGCTTTGAAAGCAGTGTGAGCAACCAAGCAGTCAACTTTAGGAACCCATTTCATAACAGTTTTAGGTTTAGGAACATAGTTGGTCTTCTTTTGTTTATATTTGTAAGAGTGACTTACAGAGTTAGATTTTAAAAGTTCCTTGAGTAAATCAACTATTTTTTCAGCTAAAGGATTTTTCATCTGATTTTTGAAGTTGACATAGCTGCTTCTAGGTTTTTGAAAATTTTTTGTTGTTTTGACAAAACCTTGTGAAGTGTTTTTCTCTTTT
Source organism: Magnolia officinalis (assembly GCA_021015155.1). Taxonomy (NCBI): domain Eukaryota; kingdom Viridiplantae; phylum Streptophyta; class Magnoliopsida; order Magnoliales; family Magnoliaceae; genus Magnolia; species Magnolia officinalis. The sequence continues at coordinate 45,910,733 of JAJHSJ010000002.1, read as the reverse complement.
GAATTAGAGGATTCTCCTTTCACAAATTTAGGTGGAGAATTCTTCTGTTTATGAGGTATTGTTTTATCATACCCCAACCCGGATCTATCGCCACATTTTTTTGAACCGGATAGAAGTTTTTCTAATTTAGAATCACCTTGGGCATACCTCCAAGTTTCCTTTGAATTCAGAAGAGAAGACACTTCATTTTTTAGTCTCTCAATTTCAGATTTTAAATCAACAATCAGAGAGTTTTTGAATTCTAAATCGCTTTTTGATTTTTCAAAATAATCTGATATTTGAGATTTTTCTAAAACAAGCAAGTCAAAACAATCTCTAAGTTTAGAAAATTTTTCTCTCTGAAGTTTAAGCTTCACAGCAATTTTACAACTCTCTTTGTATAAGGCATTGTAAGCATCTTGAAGATCTTCTTCATTCTCATGATCATTATCCAAATTTTCTTCACTAGTAGAATCATCGTGATCAGAGAAGGTAAACTTAGCTAGAGTCATAAGGGCTTTTACCTCATTGCCCGACTCGGTTTCAGAATCTTCTGATTCAGAAGAAACTTCAGAGTCAGATGATTCATCCCATGTAGCCAACATACCCTTCTTTTTGGGTTTGTCCTTATTAGGACATTTGTTTGCTAGATGCCCATACTCATGACAGTTGTAACACTGACTGTCTTTCAAAGATTTTCGAGTTTTAGATCTAAACTTCTTTTTATCATTTGATTTTTGAAAATCAACTCTTTTCTTACTTTTAAAAATTTTGTAAAATCTTTTTGCAATAAGAGCTAAGTCATCTTCAGAATCGGATTTATCTTCTACCGTATTTTTGGAAGATTTCAAAGCAATTGATTTTCCTTTAGGAGCTTTAAAATTTAATTCATAAGTTTGTAGAGACCCAACGAGTTCTTCCACCTTCATTTTGTCCGTGTCACGAAGTTCCTGGATTGCGGTTACTTTAGAATTGAACCGTTCAGGAAGAGAGCGTAGAATTTTTGCACACACTTTATTTTCTGGGATTTTATCACCAAGACCCCACATTGAGTTTACAATGTCATTTAATCTAGTATAGAAGTTCATAAACATTTCATTCTCCTCCATATGAATTTCTTCAAATTTAGTTGTGAGGAGTTGGACTTTAGATTTTTTGACAATCGATGTACCCTCATGTGTCATTTCTAAAATATCCCAAGCTTGCTTTGCAGTATCACAGGATATGATTCTTTTGAACTCATCCGGTGATAGTGCGCAAGTAATTGCATTAAGTGCTTTAGCATTAGCACTACTCTCACTTTTCTGAAGAGTGGTCCATTGAAAGTATGGTGTAATTTTCATAGATTTAGAACCATCAATTACAGTTACTTCCATGATAGGAGGATTCCATTCAGTCACTGTGGCTTGCCACACACTCTCATCCATTGATTTGAGGAAGATCCTCATTCTGGCTTTCCAATAAGCATAGTTGGAGCCATCAAATGGTGGAGGCCTAGTGACTGAGAGGCTATCAAAATTTGACATTATTATATATAGCTTAGATCGTTAGCTCAGGAAATAAATCCAAATATAAAGAATAAAAGCGAGCTATTAGGCTCTGATACCACTTGAAATGGCCAAGCTATATGTCCTAGAGGGGGGGTGAATAGGACAATGCCAAATAAAAACTTATAATAGCGGAATTAAACAAAGTATGATAGCCAATGAACTAATTAAATAAATTGCAATGCAGAAATGAAATGCAACCTCAAACAATTGAATTGAGAGGTTGATACAAACGTTGTTCTAAGGACAACCTTTCACCAAAAACCCAATGTTTATGGTAGGACAACCTTATGTCTAGAAATGTCTTTGTATCAAATTCTCAAATCAAAGAGGAATAAAGAAATAAATACAAACTGCACTGAATAAATTGAATTTACAAATGTCTTGTTCTATGGACAGCCATACACCATAAAAATGGCAGGGCAACCTTGCTGGAACAATTTTGGAATTTAAAGCTTGAATCAATAGAGAGAATTGCTGGAAATAAATTGTAGAAATAAATCACTAAATTATTACAACATTCCCACACTTGCTTGTAATTTCAAACTGTTACAACATTCACATCCACAAGGAAAATAGAACTGAATGATAAAAGATAAGGAATTAAATAACCATTCAATCCACAAGACAAGAAGTTATAGTGGTTCGCCTGTGTGTTCACCAACTGTTCTCAAACAGCCACACAGAATGCTACTCCACTCCTAATATCCTCACACAGGGGATATTAGCGTTCTCTAATAAAACTGGTTTTCACAGGTTCACCAAAAACCTTCACAATTGTGTCTTTATCACTTGGGCTTACACAATTCAAAAAACCCCACAATCTGAGTTTTCTGGCTCTCCTCAGATAACCATACACATAGAGATTTTTCTGGCAAATCTCACACAAAACCAAAATAGAAATTACAGGAATTGTAGAATACCTGGATCTTATCCTTTTGCAGTAGCCCGGAAGAACCGATCAGAGTAGAGATGATAGTTCAATGTCCAATACTCAAATTATTGAGGTTCTAAGTTCTAATTGATTTTAAATGAAATCACAAAGGGCTAGCTCTATTTGATTTTAATTCCAAGAAGAAGGAATACACGATTTCCCCTTTTCAAATATGATTGGAATTTAGAATAAAATCAAATGCAAAAAGCTAACAAAAGGAATTAGAATGAAGCGCGAATTAGCTTAAATTTAAACACGACTTATCTCAGAGTGGAGCCTTGCTTTGATAGAATTTTCGATGATTAAACTCTGAAATTCGTGTGCTATTTATAGCTACAGAAATTCGTCTTCGACTGGTCTAGGAGTTCCCACGACTGGTCTTAGAAGAAACAGATTTTTGAATTTCTGCGCGGAATCAGGAAAACCGATGTTCGACTGGTCGTAGGCAGTCCACGACTGGTCGAAGGTCGTCCACGACCGGTCGAGACCCCTTCTCGACTGGTCGAGCGACAGTGAATTTAGTCGCTGGAGTTTGAATCGAAGCTCCACGACTGGTCGAGGTTCGAGTCGAGGACGTCCCACGACCGGTCGAGCAGATTCCAAGACTGGTCGTGAGCGAACCAGAAAATCCGATAAATTTGAACAATTCCAAGACTGGCCTAGGAAATTCTTAGACAGGTCGAGCCAGTGCTAGGACTGGTCGAACCAGAACCAGGACTAGTCTAAGAGCAGATCAAACACATGTTTAAATACATTTGAATAATGTATCCAAAATGACCTACCCTAAGGTCAATGACTATGGTCTATCAAACCTGAATAATGAAGTATGGACATTGAACTCTACTTCATTCAACGAATGATAAATCTTTTAGTACTTGAAGCCTGAAGTACGAGTCGTCAAAAAACTTGACACCAACATTTATCTTGAGTTTGCTTTTGAGCTTCACACCTTCAAACACTGCTTGTATCTTGAACTTGAATAACCTTTGCGTGAATAAAGAATACCGTGTCTTCTTTATATCTTCTTCTTTATATCTTCGAAATATATTTTATATCTTCTTCTTTATATCTTCGAAATATATCTTGAAGCCGCTTGAAGAGTCCATGGTTGTCTTAAACATAGAACACACCAAGACATAGAACATACCAAGGTTTTGACAAACAAAATTTGACAATCAAAGAGGTATCATATAATAGCACTAACACATTTAACCAACATTGCTCCCAAGGAGTGGCCCACATAGGGCCGAACATATAGTGGGCCCATGGCCACACACGCAAGGGCCTAACATATATCACAAGGGGCCGCCCACACGGGCTTCATATACTTCACATCGGGCCTCACTCATGGGTTCAATATACATCGCAATGAGCCTCTGACACGGGCCCAATATACATCACAGAGGGCCACACCACATGGGTCTTATACAACACATCGAGCCTCATACATGTCGCGATGGGCCGCATCACGGTGGGCCACATACATCACAATGGGCTGCATTAATGGGCCTCATACACATCAAGTGGGTTGCATCAATGGGCCGCACTAATGGGCCTCATGGATGGGCTATAAATATATCAAGGTGGGCCTCACAAATGGGCCACAAAATACATATGAAGTGGGTTTGACGGGTGGGCAAAAAAAGAATAAAAATACATCATGGTGGTGTCCTTGCTGGCAAAACAGGTGGACGGCTGGAGTAAAACACATATAAGGTGGGTCCACAATGGACGAACGGTTAGGATCTAATACATACATTGCAGGAGGGTCTTTCACATATGGACGGCGGGGTACAAAACATGCCGCTTGATGCGTCCCACACAACACACACACACACACACGATAGCAAGGGGTCCCACTGTCCCCAATCAGATGGACGGCTAGGATGTAATGTACATACATCAAGGTGGGTCCCATCCCACACGTGCAGTACGTGTGTGGTGGGCCCCACACAATCTGAAAACAGATGGACAGTGTGTGTGAAGCACGTACATGATGTGGGTCCTGCATGGATGGACAACACATATAAAACACTTACATCATGGTTGGAACCTACTGCACGTGGCAGGTGAAGTTGGAATACATACATAAAGGCCCCAACAGATCAGCTGACGTCCATCAAGATGGACGGTCTTGATATGACACGTACATCACGGTGGAGTACCCCAGCACCATCCAAATATGGCCTAGCAAATCAACACCATCTAAGCATTGGACGGTGTTGATAAGGCACATACAACAACGTGGATCTCACCGTCCAGGTATATGGATGGTGAGATATAACATATACATCAGGTATGCCCCACAGCTACTGGCAGCGTGGACGCAACACATACACGTGGGGTGCACAGCTGCTGGCAGCGTGGACAAGACATACATCACGGTGAGCTCCATCCACATGGAAGGATGGCTCAGATAAAACACTTACACCATGGTAGGCCCACCCTCAAATGGACGGACGGTTGGATGTACAGAGAGGCGGGTCCCACAGGACCTGCTGACGCTACAGCAGCAGCAGCTACATGCTGCGTGGGGCCATAGATGAACGGTTTGGATATACATTACTTGGGCCCCACGTCCACGTGGAAGGGCTGGACGGTATGGATATACCTCATACATCATGATGGGTCTCCACAGCCCGTCCAATGGATGGCGTGGAATACAAATATACAGCACGGTGGTGGCCCACGCAGCACCGTCCAGATGGACGGTGTACACACACAGCACGTGAACCAAGGGGGCCCACGCACCAGCGCCCAGATGGACGATTGGGATAAACATACTGCGTGGGTCCACATGGTGCGGCCCACCTAAGATATACATATATATATATACATATAATATATTTTATTATTATTATTATTATTATTATTATTATTATTTTATTATTCTAAAACAAATCCCACCAGCGTCCAAATAGATGGATCGCTGGATGGAATACATACATGGGTGTGGCCCACCGTCCAAGCAATGGACGGTGGGGATCCACACGTGCAAACATGGTGAGGTCCACCGTGATATGAACATCGTGGATGTACACCATACATCATGGTCAGGGCCCACCTGGCCTGCTGATGTCTGCAGCTGCCAGCTGCATGTATTGGCCACCGTACGTCCATCAAACGGATTGTCTGTATAAAAAAAAAAAAAAAAAACAGATGGATGGTGTGGGATTTCCACACGTGCAGGGTAGGACTTGCAGATGGACGACGTGGAGTGCAGATACATCACGGGGGTTTCCACATGCGTGTGGGTCCCACATGCTACATGAAAAACAGATGGACGGTGTGGGATTTTCACACGTGCAGGGTAGGACCTGCAGATGGACGGCGTGGAGTGCAAATACATCCAGGTGGTTTCCACATGCGTGTGGGTCCCACATGCTACTGTGCAACATTTATAAAATGCATATATCACGGTGTGATGCCACGTGGGTGGCCCACCAGCGTCCAACCCTAGTCCAGCAAGTGATGGACAGTTAGATATAACACATACTTCACGGTGGCACCACAGAGCTGTCGTCATCAGCAACTACAGCTGCTGATGGACGGTTGGATCACACACAGCGGCCAGTGGGCCACGGTTGTACAAAGTGGATATAAAATAAATACATCGAGGTGGGGTAGGGCGGCACCTGTACACGGTGTCCAGCACCATCCAGCGCCATTAGACGGTGTGGATGGAAGACCTACATCACAGTGGGTCTGTCCACTGGACAGTGTGGCTCTCACACGTACATCAAGGTGGGTCCATGTGGTGGCCCACCAAAGCCTTTGATCGGCTGATATTTGCATTTTTCTTTCATCCAGGCCGTCCCAATGGACGGGCAGCGAGGTGGGGCCCATCACATGGATGGCCCAAATCAGGTGGGCCACATTCTATCATAACAAAGAGAGAGAGAGAGAGAGAGAAGCACCCACTTGTGATCGCCTATTCCTTCTTCCGCCTATGCACTCTAGAGCTCCAAGAGGACATTTTCAACGGTTGAGATGATGATCTAAGGATTGGATTTGGTGGTAGGAAGGTGGGCCATAACTAGTTTCTCCATGGAAGCCATGGACGATTCTTTCTTAGAGGATGAAAGAGAGAATGAAAGAGAGGGAATGAGGGAGAGAGAGGGAGAAAGAGAGAGAAATGATGTGAGTGATGGAGTGATGGAAGAGGATGGTGAGGGTGATGGAATGTTGACTTTTTGGGTTGCTTTTTGTACTTGGGCATGGGGAGAGTAATGGGTTGAGTGATGGGTGTACTTTTGACAAGTAAAGTGATTGATGTGATGGATTTGATAGATTCTCTTGGGATTTGCAACGCGCAGTGTTTTCCTCGAACTGAACGCTGGCCCACATCTCCTGGACTAGGTATCGGGTCGGCGCGCGAGTCGCGACATCGGAACCGCGGCGACGGCGCGGTTGCACTGGTATATGTCTCGGGTCGAGTCGACTCAGATATGCAGGACTCGGCTTGGGATCATGCGCAAACGCCGGTAACAGATCGCGGGTCGCCGGAATTCGACCGGGAACAGCGGAAGCCTATGGAATGGTACGGTCTAAGATACGGGGCTTACAATCATCCTTTGAATTAATGGATTCATAAGATTTCTCACTTCTTAGGAATCTATTTGTTAATCTATTTACCACTTCTCGGGGTAGTGAGGGACTTAATATGTTCCACATGTTGGGTTAACAAATTAGGATCACTTATCTTGAACTGTCGCTTGGGTTACGCTGAGGTTGGGTCTCCCTAACACTTAGCCATGTCTCAATTCTTGCCAATGAAGTTTTGAGTTCATTTATGACCTGTATTTTTCCTTGAATGAATTCATTCAATGTGTCCTCAAGAGTTCTCTTCAATGGGATCCAACAGGTTTCATTGGGGATTATTGGGTGCATTTGCAGTCAGTCCGATCTTACAACCGAAATTTGGATGATTCCACCAATTGGGAGTTTGTGTTGGAATTTGGTGCATTGAATGGGGCGTTGATATGCGTTCATAGCATTTCACTTTAGCATGCAACACCTAAAATATGGAGATTTTAGGACAATCTTAGTTAGGTGAACATTACTCTCGCAAATACTACATATTGTTTCAACAACCTCAATAGGTTAGATCGCTTCCTATTATATGGCCTCAATCTTCCTTATGAGATCTCCAACCTTGCACTAACATCATCCTACTCTTTGAGCACATGTACTCCTCTCTCTTTCGACACTGCCTTGCTTACTAGCTTGGTTAGATGTGTCCCATGTTTTGGTAGTTTCATCTAAAATGTGATCATTGTTCATAAATTCATCGTTACACATTATCTCTACGAATTGGCGCATGTTTAAGCTTAGTCCCTCATAGAAAAACCTAATAATCTACAAAATATCATTGTCGTGGTGTAGGTAAGCAAGAAGTAAGTCCTTGAACTGTTCCCAACACTAGAAAAAAGTTTCATTTCCATTTTGGGAGAAGTTCATAATGTCACGCCTGAAAGTGTTGGTTTTATGAGCCATGAAGAACTTTTTAAGGAACTCTCGAGTCATCTTGGCCCATGTGATAATAGATCTCGACCTTAAGGAGTGAAGCTATGCTTTGGCCTTCTCCTTAAGAGAGAATAGAAATAACTTCAGTCTAATCACATCAGAAGGAACATTGTTAAAGTGTGTGGTTGCTACAATCTCTTCGAACTCTTTTTTATGCAAATACGGACTTTCTAAATGGAGTCCATGGAATTTAGGGAGTAATTGGAACAACCCTGTTTTAAAGTCCACATTTCCTACATTGTTTGAGAAAATCACGCAAGACGGTGCACTTGTTCTCGCCAGTTGTAAATAATCGTATAAGGTCTGAACCAATGGAACTTATTTTACCGCATTCTCACCAAGCACTATCCTAATAGGTTGTATGTTATGTAAAGGATTCTCATTGAAATGTTATTCAGTTTCAACCATATTTCTAGATAATATTTCAAGAGTATTTAGGTATTTTCTAACTTGTCTATGGATCGCAAGGCCGTCGACCAAACCTCATTCAAATAAAAGTCTCAATGTATGGTCCCTTACCCACTTATGCATGAACTACAGAAAACTCTAATTCAAACCCTAAGTCTTAAATCCTACAGCAATTAAGAAAGCACGTAGAGGGAGTAAGGAAGGTTGTTACTAGATGAGAGGAAATAGAATTAGAAATCCTACAAAACCAAAATAAGCATATGATGTTAGTGATGTTAGAAATTTTAAAACAAACCGTAGTAAATTCTAAAATTAGAAAACTAAAAATTAAAACCTTAAGTTAAAGGAATAGAAAAACCTAACATAAAACAAAAATCAAACCTAAAAAACCTAAACCTAATTGTGTTCACACCACTCCCCAACGACGACGCCGAAAACTTGATCGAACCCAAAGGTTGACAACCCCAAGCGCATGACTACGATGTAGTAATAACTCGGTGAGATCGAGGTCAAGTCCTCAGAGAATGGGGAACACAACCTAGAACTAATCTAAAGGTAATGGTTCGTGTCCGTTTTTAATCGATTGAAGTAGAAAAGGTTTTTTAAAATAATAAATAACAAATTAAAAATCCATGAATCCACTTATAGCAAGCACAATATTTCATTCACTAATTCAATGTATAACTTAATTGGAATTGAAGTCCTATCATATCCAATCAAAAGATAATTCTATTAAACCATTCATTAACACCAATATGATATGATTACAATTGAACAAATTTCTCATGAAACACTCGGATCTCAATCACAAGGAATCAAAGACATCTAAAGCACCCTTAGGCTATAATAGATCAATCAATTATACAAATTGAATCGTTCTCTAATTCAAGCTAAACAATTGTTAAATCGAAGCATTCATTATACTCGTTGTGTACAACAAATCTAGAACTAAACAATTCAAAGACTTTAAAGTAAATCTCAATCTATTTCAATCTGCTATCATCATTCAAATCAATGTTATTGAATTAAATAAATTAAATATTGTAATTAAACTACAAGCTTCATCCCTTAGCCCAGCTAAAAGATTGACATAACATGAATAACAACTTAAAAAGAAAAATAAGAGAAAAACTAAAATGACAAACTATATTTGAGAGATTGAAGAAGAAGGACAGCTCCGTGGAAGCTCCGCTACCCCTAGGTCTTTCTCCTAAGCACTAATTTGTAAATAGGAAAGCTTAGAACAACCCTTAAAATAGAAAAATAAAATAAAAATAAAAATTACACCAACTTAAAACTAACTTCAAATTTATGTACTTATATTATGCTTTGGTCACACCGAAAGTAACATTTAGTCGCACCGAAGTCACACCTAGTCCAACTGAAAATTCCTTCAACAACAGCCGAATTTCATAAAAATCTGTGTGAAGTCTTAGTCTCCCTCAGGTCACACCAAACTTCCCTTCGGTTGGACCGAACAAGGTTTCAGTCACACCTAAGTGTCGAGTCGAATTATGTCTGAAAATCACACTTTCTTTTTACCGGACTACTCTATGCACATTTGATCGAACAGAATGAACCTTACGTGGGACCAAACAATGTTATTTCCGTTGATGAACTTTGTGATTTTTCAGTCTTTTCTCCATCATTTGTCCTTGGTTTCCTTGGATCTTTAGCATGTAAATTCTTCATTAATGTCCTCCATATATCCAATTCTTCATTAATCATTCTTTTGATCTTTAATTCTTCCTTTTAAACACGTATTCTTCTTAGGCCTTCGAATCACCTTACTAGAAGAAAACGTAATTAATTAAAGTAAATTAACACTTAATTGCAAGGAAATATAATGTAATTAAGAGGAGAAATATGTAATATTTAGGCGTTATCAAAAGACAATTAAGCGGAGAAATATGTGATATTTCTTACCTCACATTACAAACTAATTTAGCAATTAGTTTGTAATGTGAGATAAGAAATATCAATTGTGTGTGCTACAAATTAAGTGCATAGCATATAATCTGTTCATGCATCCATAATAAATAATTCAATCATATGAATAATATAAATGCATCCACTTAACAATCACAAACACAATAATGTATAATGGTTCGGTTAAATACCTACTCCACTCTTGGCAGACGCACTCAAACTCAAGTGTACTAGATTTCACTATCTCATTGGCTTTCAATAGGTTCATTATTAACCTTAACAATTGTTTTTAATAGGTTCACCACAAACCTCCAGTCCTACATAAGAACTTGCATGTACGCACTCGTTCTGGTGGAGCATGTACACACCAGTGTCAGGGGATCACGTTTCCACTCGTGTTGGTGGCTCCTATAGAGACTTACTAGGTTTTCTATAGGCTCGCCTAAAACTAATGCAGTCCTAATCCAAGGACATGTACACTCCCACGAGAGGCTCCCACTAAGACGTACACACTTGTGTCCGATGAATTCAAGTTCAGGTTACGAACTCTATACTCAATTCCATACATGAAAAGAGTATAATATGGACTCTAAGCAATAACCTCTAGTTAGATTAAGCTCCATTGTTGCACCTTTATAGAGATGCTTCTTCAATCTTGAATCTTCTTCTACAATGCTCCCATGATATTTGAAGTTGATCTTCTTTTGCTTCCTTGAATCATCTACCGGCAATGATCTTTCTGAAATTGCATGTGGAATAGGATACCCCAGTTATGTGTGAAAGCTTGGCAGAATTATGGAATGAATGGCTATGTCCTAGAGGTAGGTGATTGAAACCAAATAATTTTTTTGCCAATTAACATATAATTTTTTATCTAAACTAATATGTCAAATTAAACTAAGGCAATTAACTATAAGGCTTCCAAGCCAATGGAGGGTTCAATCACATAGCCTACGATAGATATGTCATTCAAGCAACTAGTCTCTATATGATAGTGTATATGTGTGTGTGGGATGTGCTAACTATTAACTCATTGCATTCAGCTAATCATGCATACATATAATTCACTAATTAATCATATAAACGTAATTAAATAAGTGTTCAAAAGGTAAGCCCAAACACAAGCATGGTGGTTCGGTTTCCCTACTCCACTCCTAGTGGATGCACTCTCCCCGAGTGAATCGAATTTTACTATCAAAAGTTTTAAATCAAGTTCACCTCTAACCTTTACAAGCATACACTCCCACCAAAGGCCTACACATGGACTTACCCATGTACTCACCCATGTAGGTGGCATACACAAGGACTTATCATGTAAACACACATGTCGGTGGCCTACATAAAGACTTACTCACGTACACACCCGTGTGTGTAACTTACACAAGAACTTACATATGTACTCACCCATATCGGTGGCAATACAGTCCTACATAAGAACCTATGTGAGTCTGGGTTACAAACTCTACACTCGATCCTACACAAGGAATGAGTGTGAGGACTCTTACAATTGATAACTTACTTGTTGGATGAATTCCTTTTGTAGCGGCTTCTCAGGTTGCTTTACCTATGCTCTCCCGTTCTTTAATCGGCTTCCCTTTTCCTCCCCCGATCATTGGCGTTGATGCTTCATCAATACTTCAACTCAAAGATAAAACATCTTGCATGCGATGTTCCATTGAGGTGACCAAGGTGATGAGAAGTACGGTGAATCTCCTACAACTAATGGGAATATTGTAATTTCCTAAGGGATTCACCTAGATGAGTCTTATAAAGGGTTTAGAAAAGGATTTGACTATTCATTCATGTCTAATCTCTAGAAATATGTGAAAATTAAGTTCATCTTTTTCATTGAGGGTGAAATCCTCTTTCAAGTAATAAATATAACATCCCGAAAAATCGAGGGTCGAGTAGTAACTCAACTCTCGAGTTTCCAGAACATCACTTATGCAACATAGATAATGATGATTGAATGTTGTCTGTATTAGTGCATCAAACATGAGTGAGATTAAGCCAAAACAGAATATCATAATCCAGAGACAGTGAATTAGCAAGCGAAAGACTGCGATAGATATATAAAATATATAAAAACTGTGGTGAGTCTCTAGAGTGTGATAACATTACCAGGTTAATAAAATTCAAGCACATTTCTAAAATATACCAAATGTGTAAGTGTAATGTCTTTTATTCCAAGTACCATAGCCCCGTCAATACAATACCAGGTCTTACCTGTCAGAGAGCTACATGTAGGAGAGCTCCTCTTCAACATCATAGTAGTCTGGCTCTGCTTCATAAGCATCGTCATCACCTAAAACTCAACAAATCTGGTTGGTGTGTACAACACCGTCCCGTAACGTGGGAGTGAGTAGCTAATTCAGTGGAACAATAAGGCATAAGTTATCATGTTATCAATTCAGTCAAGCAGTAATGATAAAGCAGTAAAATCAAACATTCCTAACTACTCTTATTAATGCAAGTATGAATGTAGTCATGATGGATGCCCTCACTGACATACTCCCTCATGCGACACCCTCTTCGTTCGCGGCATGTTTTCATCCCTCAGTGCTCCACATCTTCCAGGCACATGCAATGCATGATGAGCATGATTACCGAGTTTTTATTAGTCCATTTCAAACAGTAGGATTGGGAAACTAAGGTACCACCCTTGTATCATTTCCAAACATGATCCATTCTAGGGTCGTCAGTCCTAGACAATCTCATACAATAGTGTGTTTCTAGGTCGCTGCAAGGGCCGTTAGGGCTGTTACACGAAATCGTTGCACCACTCCCCCATCACCTTATCAATACAGGCCTAGTTTATACTCTGTTACTACGGGAAGGCTCATCGCCTCACCGCATATTCAGAGTATGCTCGAGGTCACTCCACTAACGTCCTACCAACTGGCAGTCTATTTTCGAAGCCCGACCAGTCCACTTATTGAGAATGAGACCCGGATGCAACCCGACTGAGGACCACAGTCAGGCTACGCCAGTGTAGGCCGAAAGCTCGAATATAGTGTCCCATACCACCATAATCGGCTCACGAGTCCGGTTGCTCACTGGTCACCACGGGGAGGCACGTGGCCCCAGCGTAGGCTGACAGCTCGACCACGGTGTCCCATACCACCATGCCCGACTCATGAGTCATAGTGGATCGAGGTACCATGGTTAACGGGATTCCACTGGTAAGTTTGGTATCCTAGGTTCAAGCAGTAGCGACCAAACATGGTGAACATACATTAGACATATCGGTTTACTTGACGAGCCTGACTAACTCGACCGCACAATCAATTGGACAACATGAAGTGCATAAGCACTTCGCGTGGCCTAACCACTGTCGCCAACTGACGTACAACTCGGGTTCGTCAAACACATCTACGTGGCGACATGAAACTCAACCACTATCTCAAGTCTAGTACCGACTGTCTGGACTATAGACATAGTCCCAAGCTCAATCAAACCTTATTTGTAGCATGTGGAGTAAAGCATGATAAACAAATTAATTCAAGCATGTTAGTAAGCATGTCATAAAGCATGTTATAAAGCATGTAATAAAGCACTACATAAATAGGAATACCGACACATATATTGCACAAGTAAGCGGTTTAAGTAAACAACCTCATGGAGGAAATCATACATGTCTCTAAGGTAGTTGAGAATCCCATCTCAACACCCTCCTAAGGCATCAACATCCAAACACTTACTCACACAAGCATTTCTACAAACACTTAACACACACTATTTCAACATACTTAGTGTATGTTAGCAAACATGTATTAGGGCGAATCCTTTCGCCAAATAAGTATTTTATTCACATATCATATATTCATACCACAAATAATCATGTCCAACACACTTCCAAAATATATACATATACGGTATTTTCTACAATACACTATTTCTACATACATAGTGTATGTTAGCATAACATGTATAGGGCGAATCCTTTCGCCAAATCAGTATTTTATCAATATAACATATATTCATACAACAACTAATCATGTCAAACACATTTCCAAAATATATACGTATACCGTATTTTCTACGAATACCTAGAGTATGTAAAATTTCATATTCTACGTCTTTAATCGGAACAGAAATTAGAAAGCACTTTGTACATGTGCAATTGCATGCAGATCATGATTCTATCATTATCTGACATTGAAAGCGTTGAAAACTATAACCTATACACCTAAAGTCCTCACCTTTTGTCGTAGAATCGTAACGGAGTCGATAGATTTGCTAAGGCTTCCGTATACGGCAGTTTGGTCACCTAGAGAACGAAGTAGGTTAGCTATTTCATAACCTACAACCATCAACACTCCAAATCAGATTAGGGTTAGGGTTTCTTACCTAAAAACGGAGCTGGAATCGCCGGGAAAGTGATTAGAATGGAGTGGTTGTGCTTGCATAATGGCAGGGAGGCATGATAGGGAGATCCTCCCACAACTCCCACACTTTCTCCCTATTTTCTCTCTCTTTTCTCTCTCTCAAATCTCAAATTCGTATGGCTGTGAGCGAGAGGGTTCAAAGGCCCTTATATAGCCTAAAAAGTCTCCAAATTAGACTTCAACTCAAGGTATACTTAGGTTATAGCCAAAGCGGTCCCGTTTCAGCTCAACGGAGGACTTCTGGCGGGCCTCCTTGAGCCAAAGGCCGGACTTAAGCTCACAAACTATGGATCTAGGTTCTATTAAGTTTTCGTTCCAGTAGGGTTCTCAGATCATGCGTGGCGGACCAGTTTCAGTTCAACGGTCAATGGATCTCGATCGGAGATTACGAGTATATGTAAATATGTATGAAATTTCTCCTGATCCGAGGGTGTAATTTGGTCTGATTCTGACGGTCTGGTTGCTTAAAACTAATCCGCAAGCGAGAGGTGCCAGATTACTATTTGAGATATTTTATTTTGAATTAATTTTCACATTTCTCACACTCTTCACTCTGTGCTCAAGCGAATAGCGCTAGTACACTATCTGGATTTAATTTCCGAGATGGTTGTCAAGCCCAGCAAGGCGGTCCTAATTCCTTAACTTCGTGTTAATTGGACTTCCGATGTGCGGTCCAGATCTGATACGGAGTTTCATGATGCTCCCGGCAGCAGACGGGTAATGAGATTGATCCTAGATTTTAGGGTACCCTAGCGTTAATGATTCTACAAGTTTTGGGTCTCGCAGATCGTATTTAAAGTGATTGGTGCTCATTTCATAGGTACTCTAGTTTAACACTGGCTAATTCTCGCCTCATTTCTAAAGGATTTAGTCTTGAGTAATTTCTTTCTGAGGTGGTACCTGGGCCTTTGTAGTTTGTATATAAAGTGATCTAAGTTATACTACTTAGCTAGTTTAAGATAGTGTATAGGGTGAAAGTACTTAGAAAATTTGAAAGAACAAGGTGGTGAAGGGTGGGATTTGTGAAGGAAATGGGTTCAGAAGCGATTTTATACTGTGGGATTCAGTTCTGCCAAGTTAATAAGGTGTTAGGAACGACCCATTGCCTAAGGATGTCTAATCCCAGGTTGAGAAAAATCCGGGCTGTTACAATCTACCCCCCTTAAAACAAAATTTCGTCCCCGAAATTGTCTAAGGGTAATAAGGAAAGATTTAATTATTTCTTTTGCCAAAGTTTTATTGATTTCGAGTTTCCACGCGTGGTAGGGCATATACTAGTCTGGTTTATTTTAGTCTACTCCCGTTAAAACTTATTTCTTTATCCATTTCTCATACCCTGATGGTTTGCGACAATTTATTTCTTTACCTATTTGGGGTCTTGACGATAATTCCCACTTATTTAGAGTAAGATAGTTGTTTTCATTGTTTGACCAGCATGGAGAGATGATTGTAGTAGGCTTGATCCCGATACATTGATCATCTACCTTGCCAGGGTAGAAGGCTTATCGTATCCTTTCCTAATCCTGATGGATCCTGGTCTTCTGCTCGGCTAAGCAGTGAGTCCGTTGGCATTCGCCCAGGATGGAGAATTGGGTCAAGCCACGAATGCTTTGCAGTGGTGTACTTCAGTAACTCCGTAGTCTGATCACTCTATAAAAGTAGGGAATGTCCATCATTGGAAGGCTCAAATTGTTTATTCTAAGGTTGCCCTTTAGGTCTTAGTCTAAGAGAGTCCTCGTTATTATCTATGTCAAAGGAAATGGTGAATAAAATCTTACTAGATCATCCTAAAACGGTTTCTCATAGTGGAACTTACTAGGGCTTCTATAATGTGCGTATTTAACGAGCACCGTTTCGATCCTGGGCCAGTGGGGTAGAGTCCACCACGCTTCCGCTGCGCTACCCAGATCAAAGAGGTGTATTAGCCAATCTAACTAGATTGGGCTCATAATATTCTACCCCCCTTAAAACGTAATTTCCTAAGGCTCAAGGATCTATATCTCGCTCTGTATGTCAGAACGAGGTGTAATTTAGGACCTACCCTTGACATGAAATGGGATGCGGTCTCCCGCTACATTGGCCTTCTTTTCATCGATGATGTGTATTATGGCATTGGTACTTATGGTTATCGAAAGGAGCTAGAGATGATGAGTAATGTGGTTGATTTCAGGGGCAGGTGTGAGTTTGAGGCCAAATGCCTAAGTCTACCAAAGGAGGAATATCATCACGGTCCCGACTTATCTTATGTACTCAAGTCAAGCCTAACAGGCAGGCTATCTTTCTACGTTCATATGCACAAAATGTATGCCGACATGGCATGTAATTTGGGACCTAATTCCTAACTATTTGTTGCCCATTTGGGTAATTCCTTGGGCCTAAAAGACAAAGTCGCTATCGGCTATATACTCCTAATAATTTTTAAAGACGAAGTTATAAACTTTTGGTTGTAAGTGGTTCAGCCAACACGGAAGAAAGTTGCGTAGTGCGTCTAAGCTGGATACATGGACCTTCTGCCTAGCTAGGACATAAAATTGTTGTATCAGTTCTTAATCCTAGTTGATCCCGACCTTCTGCTTGATCAGAGCATAGAGTTCATTGGTCACTACCAGGATTGAGAATTCGATTCAAACCGCGAATACCTCGCTTAAATATAGTTTCTTTACTCCGCGTTCCCGTTTGTACTAAGTCTTGAGAAGGCGATTCTAAAGGGTGTATTAATTTGATCTATCATTAAATCCAAATGATATAGAAGTTTCCTCTAGGTATAATCCAAAGTCTATTCTTATACACTAGATGATTTTACATAATTTTTAATAAAGGAAATTGTTTGTTTGTTTATTTGGAATTGAGTTGCCCGAACATGAATGTAGCTACGCTCGAGCACTTCACATATGCTCAAACCAACTAAGGGGGTTCTAGAGTTCACGTTCTTAATTGGTTGGATTTCCTATACTGTCAGGTCTGTCGAAGCACTGTTCTAGGTCCAAACTCTATGGCCTATTTGTCAAACAACCATTTACTCTAAAAGCTTAAACTGTCAGAGTGTGGTGGGTTAATGTATATCAAGGGACTTTATCACTTCAACACTATTTGGCCAGTGGTCTTAAGTTGTATTAACTGGGACTGCATTACTAATCCTACCTCGGGATTGGGAGTGGCATGGTTGGTAGGAGGGTGGGAGGGGATTAAAATTAATGGTATAGGCTTTGGAAAATGAGCCTTGTGTCGAAAGGTGTGAGATGGGATTTCTAAATCCCAGGATAATGAATTTCTAAGTGTACTTGGAAAGGGAATTTCGGAATTTACTTTTAATTGCACACACTCCAAAATGGTATTGGAAAACATGGGATACACCAATCTAGGAACCATACCCTACACGTACATTTATTATTACTTATACAATTCTATCCACCTTAAACTCACCTAATGCAGTTAGCCGAAAGGGCTCTAGCGTCATCGAATAAAGCCATGGAAAAAATGAAGGAAAGGGAGAAAAGGGCTGGGATCTTTGGGTCTCCACGGATTTGAACCTCGACAAGGATAGCAAAGGCCTAAAGGACAATGACGGAAGATGACGAATGGAAAGGTAGGATGGGTTAGAGAGGTTACACGTTTTTGAGCTCCAAATGAGGGGTGTAGGAGCTCAAATGAGAGAGAATGATGAGGGTATGAGGATAGGTAGGGCTGTAAACGATAGAGTGACGTATGGTTGGACAGGAAACAACGAAATGGGCGATTGGAGTGGAGGTTTGAGAGAGAAAACAACAATTTTTTAAGAAAAGGGAGAGCTTGGAGGTGGGCTTTATGAAGGAAGTAGGTGTTTGGGGTGTTTAAAAATAAAACACCATACATCATGGGGCCACACTAGTCCCCAAACTCGGTCGGCCCGAGCCGCGGGCCCGGCCCAGCAAAGAAACCGGCGAGGCCTCGCCGACCTGGCGAGGGCCTCGTCGACAAACCTCCTAGTTTTCAAAGGGGGGCCCCATAGGCATGTTCCTCCAGTCCCCTAGGCCCCAAAAAAACCCTGGGTCCCACCCTGGGTACCCCTAGAAGTGCTCCGTTTGGCCCCCCGACCCCGATTTGCTCCATTTCGGGTAGTTTCGGGCAAACTGGACATATCTTGTAATCCGGAATGAGTTATCTAACGTAAAATATATGAATTTGGGGTAGAACGAGCTAAAGAAGCCAACCAACCCTGCTATGCTGGGTTGCACAGCCTAGAATTGTGAAAAAAACCTCCGATTGACGGTCGTTTCCCTGTTTCAATTTCGTTTTACTAAAAATAGTAGTTTTTGCTTGATTACTCTTCCTCCATTGGGTTTCAGGAGTTACGCCAATTGTGAAAAGAGCTTAGAATAATTAGGAGGATGGTTTGGTGAAGCCAAATAGGACACTTACTATTTTTGGCTGAGAACCTTGCACACTAGTAAACATCACGACCTTATAGTAAGTCGCAAATTCTAGGAGTTTTAGTTGTAGTTTGTTTCTAATTTCATTCCCATTACTTGATATCCCTATTTAAAGGGTTTTGAACTCATTTTTAGTCATTCATTAATCAATTTTGAATTTATTAGAATTTATTTCTATTTTTTGCTTTCTTTTCTCGTAGACTCGAGATGTGTCTGTGAGGAGCCCAGAGAAGCTCTGAGGATTCGGAGTAGTTATCCACATCACGTTTATCCCGTATTCTACCGATTTTTAATGGTTGGGGTGAGGTGGATTGTAATCTAGAATCATCAATAGACAGCCTATGAATGTTTTAAGGTCGACCCATGCGACCATGGTTGAATACAGACTCGATTTCGGCGTTCGTTTTTAATGAACTTCGCCAATTGGTGAAATTGAGATACCTATGACTGTTTCTACGTTCCGTCGCTCCCACCTAAGTCAGAGTGCGTCAGAGTGCATCGTGTGACCATAACCCATGTCCTGTTTAATCCAAATCATGCTCTGATACCAACTGTAACATCCCGAAAAATCGAGGGTCGAGTAGTAACTCAACTCTCGAGTTTCCAGAACATCACTTATGCAACATAGATAATGATGATTGAATGTTGTCTGTATTAGTGCATCAAACATGAGTGAGATTAAGCCAAAACAGAATATCATACTCCAGAGACAGTGAATTAGTAAGTGGAAGACTGCGATAGATATATAAAATATATAAAAACTGTGGTGAGTCTCCAGAGTGTGATAACATTACCAGGTTAATAAAATTCAAGCACATTTCTAAAATATACCAAATGTGTAAGTGTAAAGTCTTTTATTCCAAGTACCACAGCCCCGTCAATACAATACCAGGTCTTCATAGACCTGTCAGAGAGCTACATGTAGGAGAGCTCCTCCTCAACATCATAGTAGTCCGGCTCTGCTTCATAAGCATAGCCATCACCTAAAACTCAACAAATCTGATTGGTGTGTACAACACCATCCCGTAACGTGGAGTGAGTAGCTAACTCAGTGGAACAATAAGGCATAAGTTATCATGTTATCAATTCAGTCAAGCAGTAGTGATAAAGCAATAAAATCAAACATTCTTAACTACTTTTATTAATGCAAGTATAAATGTAGTCATGATGGATGCCCTCACTGACATACTCCCTCATGCGATACCCTCTTCGTTCGCGGCATGCTTTCATCCCTCAGTGCTCCACATCTTTCAGGCACATGCAATGGATGATGAGCATGATTACTGAGTTTTTATTAGTCCATTTCAAACAGCAGGATTGGGAAACTAAGATACCTCCCTTGTATCATTCCCAAACATGATACATTCTAGGGTCGTCAGTCCTAGACAATCTCATACGATGGTGTGTTTCTAGGTCGCTACACACGGAATCGTTGCACAACTCCCCCATCACCTTATCAATACAGGCCTAGTTATACTCTGTTACTACGGGAAGGCTCATTGCCTCACCGCAGATTCATAGTATGCTCGAGGTCACTCCACTAACGTCCTACCAACTAGCAGTCTATTTTAGAAGCCCGACCAGTCCACTTATTGAGAATGAGACCGGATGTAACCCGACTGAGGACCACAGCCAGGCTACAACAGTGTAGGTCGACAGCTCGAATATAGTGTCCCATACCACCATAATAAGCTCACGAGTCAGGTTGCTCACTGGTCACTACGGGGAGGCACGTGGCCCCAGCGTAAGCCGACAGCTCATCCAAAGTGTCCCATACCACCATGCCCGGCTCATGAGTCTTAGCGGATCGAGGTACCATGGTTAACGGGATTCCACTGGTAAGTTTGATACCCTAGGTTCAAGCAGTAACGACCAAACATGGTGAACATACATTAGACATATCGGGTTACTTGACGAGCCTGACTAGCTTGAGCGCACAATCAATTGGACGACATGAAGTGCATAAGCACTTCGCGTGGCCTAACCACTGTCGCCAACTGACGTACAACTCGGGTTCGTCAAACACATCTACGTGGCGACATGAAACTCAACCACTATGTAAAGTCTAATACCGACTGTCTGGACTATAGACATAGTCCCAAGCTCAATCAAACCTTATTTGTAGCATGTGGAGTAAAGCATGATGAACAAATTAATTCAAGCATGTTAGTAAGCATGTCATAAAGCATATTAGTAAGCATGTTATAAAGCACTACATAAATAGGAATACCAACACATATATTGCACAAGTAAACGGTTTAAGTAAATAACCAAATGGAGGAAATCATACATGTCTCTAAGGTAGTTGAGAATCCCATCTCAACACCCTCCTAAGGCATCAACATCCAAACACTTACTCACACAAGCATTTCTACAAACACTTAACATACACTATTTCAACATACTTAGTGTATTTTAGCAAACATGTATTAGGGCGAATCCTTTTGCCAAATAAGTATTTTATTCACATATCATATATTCATACCATAAATAATCATGTCCAACACACTTCCAAAATATATATGTATACGGTATTTTCTACAATACACTATTTCTACATACATAATATATATTAGCATAACATGTATTAGGGCGAATCCTTTCGCCAAATCAGTATTTTATCCATATAACATATATTCATACAACAACTAATCATGTCAAACACATTACCAAAATATATACGTATACCGTATTTTCTACGAATACCTAGAGTATGTAAAATTCCATATTCTACGTCTTTAATCGGAACAGAAATCAGAAAGCACTTTGTACATGTGCAATTGCATGCAGATCATTAATCTATCATTATCTGACATTAAAAGTGTTGAAAACCGTAACATATACACCTAAAGTCTTCACCTTTTGTCGCAGAATCGTAACGGAGTTGATAGATTTGCTAAGGCTTCCGTATACGGCAGTTTGGCCACCTAGAGAACGAAGTAGGTTAGCTATTTCATAACCTACAACCATCAACACTCCAAATCAGATTAGGGTTAGGGTTTCTTACCTAAAAACGGAGCTGGAATCGCCGGGAAAGCGATTAGAACGGAGTGGTTGTGCTTGCATAACGGCAGGGAGGCATGACAGGGAGATCCTCCCACAACTCCCACACTTTCCCTCTCTTTTCTCTCTCTTTTCTCCCTCTCTCAAATTCGTATGGTTGTGAGAGAGAGGGTTCAAAGGCCCCTATATTGCCTAAAAAGTCTCCAAATTAGACTTCAAGTCAAGGTATACTTAGGTTATAACCAAAGCGGTCCCGTTTCAGCTCAACAGAGGACTTATGGCGGGCCTCCTTGAGCCAAAGGCCGGACTTAAGCTCACAAACTATGGATCTAGGTTCTATTAAGTTTTCGTTCCAGTAGGGTTCTCAGATCATGTGTGGCGGACCAATTTCAGTTCAACGGTCAATGGATCTCGATCGGAGATTGCGAGTACATGTAAATATGTATGAAATTTCTCCTGATCCGAGGGTGTAATTTGGTCTGATTCTGACGGTCTGGTTGCTTAAAACTAATCCGCAAGCGAGAGGTGCCAGATTACTATTTGAGATATTTTATTTTGAATTAATTTTCACATTTCTCACACTCTTCACTCCGTGCTCAAGCGAATAACGCTAGGACACTATCTGGATTTGATTTCTGAGATGGTTGTCAAGCCCAGCAAGGCAGTCCTAATTCCTTAACTTCGTGTTAATTGGACTTCCGATGTGCAGTCCAGATCTGATACGGAGTTTCATGATGTTCCCGGCAGCAGACGGGTAATGAGATTGATCCTAGATTTTAGGGTACCCTAGCGTTAATGATTTTACAAGTTTTGGGTCTCGCAGATCATATTTAAAGTGATTGGTGCTCATTTCAGAGGTACTCTAGTTTAACACTGGCTAATTCTCGCCTCATTTCTAAAGGATTTAGTCCTGAGTAATTTTTTTCTGAGATAGTACCTGGGCCTTTGTAGTTTGTATATAAAGTGATCCAAGTTATACTACTTAGCTAGTTTAAGATAGTGTCTAGGGTGAAAGTACTTAGAAAATTTGAAAGAACAAGGTGGTGAAGGGTGGGATTTGTGAAGGAAATGGGTTCAGAAGTGATTTTAGACTGTGGGATTCAGTTCTGCCGAGTTAATAAGGTGTTAGGAGCGACCCATTGCCTAAGGAGGTTTAATCCCAAGTTGGGAAAAATCTGGGCTGTTACAATAAATCACAAGGAAGATGACTTAGATCTTATTATTTTAGAGGCTTGGAATGTTGGATATGAGTGGGAATCACTGAAGCTTCTATTGCCCCAAAAAGCCCATCAATTTGCCTATGACCAAATACCCTTTCATAAGAAACTGGAGTGGCCCTTCGATTCCATCGAGTCCCATCGACAGCCTATCAATGGGATCGAAAACCACTCGAAAACTGTTGTTTTAGGCATATGATTTCACAGTAGCTTCACATCCTTTTCTAGTCTTACATATTATATTCTAATTAGACTCTCAAGGCTAAGGGATAATCAAACAAGGTTTACCTATTAAGCCATGATTATCTAGAGGTTTAAGGGTTGTTTTGGGTCAAGAGTTAAGGTCACCAAGGCACATGATATATTTGTTCTTTCCTCTTTGATGCTCCATGTTGACTTGTGTCTTCAGTCTTCAATTTCTAAGGGCTCAACCGACTACATGACACATGGATTCCCATGATTGACAAATAAGGTGCACTAACACTTTCTATTAAGACACCAATGTAATGGGAGAGAGGTTGAATCTCCTACAATTATGGGATAGTTGGTTCTAATTGGTAATTTACATACATGGGCGTTCTATATAATGTTTAGACAAGGATTTACCTATAGGTTTGTGTCTAATTTCTAGAAAATGGAGAGTTCATCTATACCTTCATAGTGAAGCTTATAATGCTCATTAGAGTGATTAATCACATGGAGGATGACATAGAACTCTTTGGTATGGAGTCTAAGAGGATGATATGAAGTGTGGAAACATATAGGCTCTAATTCTACCAAAAACTCATCAAAAAGCCCAAGATTCAATGCCTAATATATAGAAAAATGTTTGTCACAACTATAAAATGGACCAATAATGCTGTAGTTAAGAACTAGAATGGTTATTTGTCAACCTAGCAAACAGATTTCATGGTTTAAGTACTCATTATTCCATTTTCGGGAACGTAGGATTCGAATCGAGTTCGAAACGAGTATTTCGATGAAAGGTGCGGACTATAAACGTTTAGGTTATGGTTTTCAAGGCATTCAATGTCAGCTAATGATTTATGTCTGGCTTGATTGTTACCACATCGTCTTAGACACGTCGATTTTGATGTATTATGCATGTATGAACTATGTTGAATAAATATGCATCCTATGTGTTTGTTGAAATGTTTGAATGAACATGCCAACATGATTTGTGCTTGCTGTGACTACTAATCTAGGATTCATGTTTGTCATATGCATGATAACATCCTTGTGTAAGGATTTACTATAATACATGTTGTAACTAACCTAGTGTATATATTTGGTGAAGTGTAGCCTAAGTGTTTGATAAAATGTCTGAATGCGAAATTGTTGATGAATTGGATTTAATAAGGGTATTGAGATAGGATTCTCAATTACCTTATCTATGTGTATAGTTTCCTTCATGTAATCTTAATTTTTGACTATGCAATTTATGGGTGAAATGCAATGTTTGGTAACATGTTCATTATGTTTGATGAAATTCACAAATGAGATATTGATTTGAATTGTTTGTCAAATGCTGATATGATTATCACATGTATTCACGTGCTACATCTGAGTAAGATTGGGACTACAACGTGGTCCAGGTAATCGGTAATGATACTTTCGATGAATCGAGGTTGTACAACGATTATTGACAGTGGTTAGGACACGTGGAGTGCTTGTGCGCTCCATGTCGATTAAGTCAGTGTGCCCCCGTGCTAGTTGAACTTGTCAAATAACCTGATTGGCCTATTGTGTGTTTATCATATATGGACACTACTATTTTAATCTAAGGTACCACTTACCAATGTAAAGACTCATTTCAACCATGGCACCACGATCCACTAAGACTTATAAGCCGGGCATGGTGGTATGGGACACCGTGGTCGAGCTGTCAGCCTACGTTGGGGTGACGAGCCTCCCCATAGTGACCAGTGAGCAACCCAAATTCGTGAGCTGAATATGGTGGTATTGGACACTATATTCGAGCTGTTAGCCTACGCTGAGGTGATGAGCCTCACCGTAGTGACCTCGAGTATAAATTCTTGAATTTGCCTATCCACTGCTTTTATTATGGGTGATGACCTACAACTTGCCTATCGTATGTGTTAACTAGGATTGACTACCCTAGATTGATCCCTCGATTGGGTTAGTGATATAAAGGAGGTACCTTAGCTTCCCGAATCTGTTGTATGAATAAGCCTAATTAAGTACTTGGCTAACACGATCATGCACCGCATTGCATGTGCTTTGGCGAGGAAGTGCACATTTAGGGAGTTTGTTATCGCGAACGGTTGATGGAGTCACTTGTGAGGGAGCTTCGTGCGAGGGCATGCATCATTATAGCATACCATCCCTGCATTAATAAGAGTACTTATGATATGATTGTTGTACTGCTTTATCATTACTGCTTGATTGAATTGATAACATGTTAACCTTTTCCTTATAGTACAACTGAGTTGATCACACTCCCACTCTGGGACGGTGTTTTAAAACACCAACCAGACTCTGTTGTAGATGCAAGTGATGACAGAGTCTATACATCTGAGATGGACTTCTTTGACAAGGAGTTCTCCTATGTACAACTATCAGGTGGATGTATGTGGACCATGTACTAATCGACGGAATTACAGGGTTACATGGATTAGTTGAACATTTACATTTTGATATTTTGTAAATTTTGAAACAATACATGTTATATTCAACCCGGTATTATACTCATACTCCGGAGGTTGCGACACCCTTACATATTTACATATATGTGTTTCAGTCTTCCGCTTGCCAAATTTAACTATCTCTACAGTATGGTATGCTATTTTAGTATAATCCCACTTATGTTTAATACATCGATATGGACAACATTTAAACATCATTATCCATGTTGTATAAGTGATGCACTGGATCTCGGGAGTTGAGCTTTGCGCGGCCCTCAAAATTTGGGGCGTTACAAGTTGGTATTAGAGCATGATTTGGATTGAATTAGACCTAGGTTATGGTAACACGACGCACACTGACGCACTTTGACTTAGGAGAGGCAATAAAATGTAGAAATGAGCGTAGGATCCCAAGGTTTTTCTGACGGGCGAAATTTACCGTTGTAATATAGCCCGTACGCATCCGAGATCATGTGAAATGATCTCAGTCCCTCTTAGGCTGTCAATCATCGGGTTTGAACGATAATTCGGTGAATCCCACACTTGAAATAATCCAAAAAGCATGAATACACACTTGTTGGACTGAGAAAACACATCATACGGGCATGGGGGCCCGAATCGCAATTTCCGGTGGGACCCAGGGGGTCCCCCGCACATGTACAACACCCCGGGAAGGGGTAGCCACCGCCCTAGGGCGGAACCATTGCCGGCGACCCCAGGGAGACGGCGACGCGTTGCCGACCTCGCTAGCAGACCGTGGTGGCCCCGCGGCAGCGGTGGTGTGCCACCCACCGCCCGACCGTGTGGAGCCCACCCAAGTGTGGGACCACTCTTTTTAACCTCCCTTTTTCCCCTATCTCTCATTCTACCCCATTCCAAACCCTCTAAAATCCCATTTCTCTCTGAAATCTCCCTTTCCATGCATTTAAACCCCTCATTTCTTTCACATCTTCCAACCCTCCACCATTATTTCTCTAAAAACCATCTCTTACAACTCTCCATTTTCCATATTCACACTCATTTGAGCACAAAGGCCCTCTTTTGTGTCTCAAAACCTTTAAAACCCATAAATCCATCTCACCCTTCAAGCTCTTTCAACTCAATGGCTCTTTTTGAGCTAGTCACCACTATCTTCTCCCTCTCCACACTCCTTTCCCTTATGGGAAAGAAGAGGGCGGCCTCGGATGAAGCCGGGCCTAGCCGCCCAACCCGTTCAAGGAAGAAAATGAGTACCGGGGCTAGCACAAGTGCCTAGAGAGAGCAAAGATCAAAATGAGATCTTGACCCACGGATCCCCATCGAAAGATCCCTACCACCGGGCGCCGAACTTGGTAAGTTTCGTGACCGCAAAGTTGTATTTGAGGCTCATGTTGATGAAAGCTCTTCGGGTTGTATCTAGTAATTGACATGCTCCTAGAAAATGGGTGGGGTCCCATGTTTGAGGGAAATACTCATGCTAGTGAAGGCATCGTACAGGCCTTCTATGCCCACATACGGAACCCATTATTGGAGCCTCTTTAGTTTACTATCCCTTTAGGGAGGCAAGAAGCCATGGTCAATGTGGATGTTATAGCTGGTATCATGGGAGTTGAACGTGGACTTGTACATGCCAACAAGAAAAACCTTACTAGTGAACGAGAAAGAAATCGTCGCACACGTTTCCTTTGTGGCCAGCTTGAGCGGTGGAAGCGAGGAAATAACCTTGCATCTACCAAAATGACGAATGATTTCCGTTTGCTCCACCACATATGTACGTATAACGCATATCCTAAGTGGAGTAACCGCATGGAATGTACTCGATTCATGGTGGATTTCTTGTATAGAGCTAGTTAGGGAGACAAGCTATGCTTGCCTACTCTCGTCTTATCTCAGATTAACGGTACTGCACGATCAATGCGGGGAGATGCCTCACTTCCTTTTAGTCGACTTAATTATAAGATCACTCAAAATTTTGGCTTCCGACTCCATATGGATAACCATGCCCCGATCCATATCATTAGTGAAAAGACACTCAACAATATGGCATAGGCCCCAAGCAACGATAAGCAAGGGTTGATGAGTTCGGGGATGAAATTGAAGAAGCGAGTGAAGAGGAAGAAGGTAGTGAGGATGAGGTAGGTAATGATGAGGAAGGCAGCGAAGAGGAAAGCAGTGAGGAAGAAGAACAGGAAGAAGAGAAGTCCCAAGATTCAGATGGGGGACCTCCTCCTACTACGCATGAAGACCGCCATGATCGGGCTGCCTTAGAAGCCCGTATGGCTAAGATAGAAGAAAATCAGGCCGAGTTGAAGCAAAAGCTTAAAGAGAATCAGGCTTATCGAAAACAGAAATTCAAGAAGCTGTCTCGCACCTTGAAGGCCCTCCTGTGTTGTATGCAGGATAAGGGGGCACCTCTACCCTCACTAGAGTCAGCGGACCAGTCATATGTTGCAGTCGTCTGTTGTTTTACTTTGTTTCTTGCTTTTCTATGTAATAGCCCTTGTTGGCTTAGTTAGATGTTAGAATAGTTTGTGTTAAAAATTTTACTAAATTAGCTCACATGCATCTTCTGTCATGTTTTTTGTAATGCTACATCATATGTATCATGACAATTTTGGCCAAATGAAATGCATGAAGCTTCTTTTTATTTGAAATGTGTAGAATGTTTGGAAAAGTGAGTAATATTATTCTAAATCTTACACATGTTGTACCCTGTGTTGTATATAGGGAATGCCTCCTAAAAACACTCGGAACATAGCACGTCTCGCACTTGGCGGATCGATTGACGGGGCACTTCATAGCCATACGGACCCTAGTTTGGGCCCACATATTGAGACTATGCCGGATTCACAGTCGGCCACTGGCCCCACCAATGGGCTAACACCTTGTGCACCACCGGTTCCAGAACAGAACCGCGCTTCTTTGTCAACACCACACATGCCTCAGGCGGCTCCTCCCCCTGATAGGTTGGAGCGGATGATGCTCCTAATGCAGCAACAACAACAAGTTTGGGCCACTATTACGGGGGCCATTGCCCAAAACATGAACATGGTCCCACCTATGCCACTTATGCAGCCTGCTGGAGCCGTGAGCACTAGTGGCTTGTTTGAGTGCATTCAGCACTTCCCCTCTCCTACTTTTGCGGGTACTCACCGACCCGAGGAGGCAGAGTATTGGTTGGATCGTATATCCAAGATGCTGAAGCCATTGCACTGTACTAAGGAAGAGCAAGTTGAGCTGGTTACTTATATGTTTGAGAAGGAAGAAAGTCTTTGGTGGGACAGTATCCTATGAACCGTTCGAGCAAGATATGTATGGATGTGGGACGTGTTCGAAGGTCATTTTCATGGGAAGTACTTTCCCCTCACTTACCATAATGAAAAGGAGGGTGAATTTCTCCGCCTCTGATAGGGAGGAATGACTGTGGATGAGTATGAGAACCGATTCACGGAGCTGGCCAGATATGCTCCACTGATCCTAGCAGATGAGCCGATGAGAATGCAATGATTTTCTGAGGGTCTGCGGCCGATATCCGTACGAAGATGTGTTGCACTAGCATTCTCAACTATGCTGAGCTAGTGAACATGTCCCTGCGAGCTGAGCAGGATGGAGACAGATTGTCCCAGACATGTATGCCCATGGGCCCAAGGACTCAACCTGAATTACCGAACCACTATTCCTCGGTAGGAGGACACGTGCAGATTCGCCTCTCAGGCTTATGGCTCCACCGACCCAGCAGAGGCGATTAGACCTTTCGTGCACCTACTGTAAGAAGATGGGCCATAATGAGCCTTTTTACTTTACTAAGATGAGGGACAACAACTTTTGCCGCCTCAGAAGATCAACCACCAGCTGCCACAAGTTATTTCGGCTCCACCTCTACGATCGGCACCCCTAATACAGCCGTACAACTGACCTCCCGTATCCCGAAATAGGCAGCATCAACGACCTATGACAGTGAAACCAAATCATCCTCAACAAGCACGTGTACATGCACTAGCAGCTGGAACATCTGAGACAGTAACGGCAGTGCCCTTAGCTTTTGAAGTCACTGCCCACATTGAAGGTACACCTGTATTTCTATTGGTGGACACCGGGTCCATTATTTTAATAGTATCATGCTCTACAGTCAAGCTTGTGGGGTTGAACATTACCCCTATGGTTAGGGTGAGAGTCCTTACCGCGACAGGGACCTTCTTCGATGCTACCAAGCTTTGTAAGGATTGCCTGATAGACTTAGGAAGCAAAATGGTGCGCATTGACCTGATTGTCAACTCTCTGTATCATTACGACATCATCCTCAGTATGGATTGATTCACCGAGATGAAGGCTGAGATCAACTGTGAAACTAGAATGGTGACAACACATGGACCCGAGGGCACGACCTTCACTTTTTCAGTTTGGGTCAGTTGGTCCTATCGCATTAGTTGTTACGCTTCCTTATTGGAAAATGTTGATAGTCCATCTCTTGGGGAGTTGCCAGTAGTTCAAGATTTCACAGACGTGTTCAGAATAATCCCTGGACTACCTCCTCAGTGCGAGATCGACTTTACTATCTACCTTGTACTTGGTGCGACGCCCATTTCCTTACCAACATACCGCATGCCTCCGTGTGAAATGGAGGAATTGAGGAGATAGATATATGGCCTAGCGTATCTCCTTGGGGAGTACCTGTATTGTTTGTAAAGATGAAAGATGGATCGTTGTGGTTGTGTATTGATTATCACGGATTGAATCACGTCACGGTCAAGAACAAGTATCCTCTTCCCAAGATAGATGACATGTTTGACCAGTTGATAGGGGCACAATATTTCTCAAAAATTGACTTGCAGTCCGGGTATCATCAGTTGCTCGTCAGGGATGAAGATGTGCAGAAAACGGCATTCAGAACCAGTTTTGGGCACTTTGAATTTCTCGTGATGTCGTTTGGACTTACAAATGCACCGGCCGTATTCATGGACCTCATAAACAGGGTATTTTGGTCGTATCTGTACCGATTCATCATCATGTTTATAGATGGCATTTTGATATACTCCAAGATTCAAAACGATCACGAAGAGCATCTACGAGCAGTCTTCGATACTCTAAGGAAGAATTAGTTGTTTGCACAATACCAAAAACGTGACTTCTGGAAAGAAAAAGTCAAGTTCTGGGACACATAGTTTCTAAGGAAGGAATAACCGTGGACCTTGCCAAGGTAACCGCGGTACAGGACTGGGAGCAGCCCAGTTCAGTAACAAAAGTGGGAGTTTCCTCAGACTTGCCGGTTACTATCGCCAATTCATCAAGGACTTTTCCAAGATAGCCAGACTATTGTCTTAACTCACTCGAAAAGATCTTAAGTTCACCTGGAATGAGAAAGTAGAAGCAGTTTTTCAGGAATCAAAGGACAAGCTGACGTCCGCACCCGTGTTAGTATTGCCAGAGCAAGGGGTCAAGTATACTATATACACCGACGCTTTTCTAGTCGGTTTGGGATGTGTACTTATGCAGAAGGATAGGGTGATCGCCTATACCTTGCGACAGTTGAGGAAACAAGAAGAAAACTACCCCACGCACGACTTAGAATTAGCAGCAATCATCTTCGCAATAAAGCTCTGGAGATATTACCTCTACGAAGAGGAGTTCGAGCTTTTTTGCGACCATAAGAGCCTCAAGTACATCTTTACTCAGAGAGACCTGAACATGAGGCAACGACGTTGGGTGGAAACTTTGAAAGACTTCAAGTTTGAGGCTCCTACCATCCCGGAAAGGCCAACCTTGTGGGCGATGCGTTGAGCCACAAGAAGACAATATAATTTGCAGCTCTGCTGATGATAAAATAATGGAATATTGTAGAGTTTGTGTGAGACTTCGAACAAAAGCATACAGTAGAGGAGCCGTTCGAGAGCATCGCACATATCCATGTACAACCACTTATTGATGACTGAATCGTTGTGGCTCAGAAGGAAGATGAACTGTTAGTGAGGATGAGAAAACGAGCAAGTGACAGTGAAGAATCTGAATGGAGGATTGGCTTAGATGGAGGTTTGAGATATTGTGGCCGTCTATGCGTCTCGAATCTCCATGACTTGAGAAGGGAAGTCTTAGAAGCTGCTCACAATTCAAGGATGATAATGCATCCGGGTAGTACGAAGATGTATAGAGACATGAAGCATTTGTATTGGTGGGACAAAATGAAGGCCCGCATAGCAGACTTCGTGCCCCGTTGTCTCACGTACTAGCAGGTGAAGGTTGAGCATCGCCGACCTCTTGGCTTACTTCAGCCTATGCCCATAGCTAAATGGAAATGAGATTTCATATCTATGAACTTCATTTCCGGGTTACTGAAGACGAGGAAGGGACATGACTCCATTTGGGTGATTATGGACCGATTGACGAAATCGGCTCATTTCCTCCCGATTAGAGTTTCAAACTCGGCAGATGATTTAGCCAAGCTGTATATCAAGGGATTGTACGGCTGCATGGAGTGCCTATAAAGATTGTGTCGGATCGAGACACGCAATTCACGTCCATTTTCTGGACTCGAATTCAAGAAGCAATGGGAGTGCCAGTAAAGTTCAGTATCGCGTTCCACCCACAAACCGATGGGCAGACGGAACGGGTAAATCAGGTATTATAAGATATATTGCGAGCGTGTGTGCTTGACTTTAAGGACAGTTGGGATGACTGTCTCCCCTATGCCGAGTTTTCTTATAACAATAGCTTCCAAGCAAGCATTGGCATGGCTCCTTACGAAGCCTTGTATGGGCTCCTATGTCGAGCTCCACATTGTTGGGCAGAAGTTGGCAAGAAGAGTTTGATTGGCCCAGATTTAGTACAGGTGACCTCGGAAAAGATTGATATTATTAGACATCGACTTCTTGCAGCCCAGAGCAGATAAAAGAGTTACGCTGATACAAGACGGCGGTAGTTGGAATTCGAAGTTGGGGACCATGTGTTTCTTAAGGTTTCCCCCATGAAGGGAGTCCTTCAATTTGCCAAGAAAGGGAAGCTCATGCCATAATTTATTGGTCCATTCCAGATTCTAGACCAAGTGGGTGTGATAGCATACTACCTTGTTTTGCCCACACCACTCACATGCGTGCACAACATATTTCACGTATCGATGCTGAAGAAATATGTTCCTGATCCTACTCACATTATCAAATGGAAGCAAGTATAGCTAAGTAAAAATGCTACTTATGTACTTCAACTAACACGTGTTCTAGATAGGAAGGAACAAGTGCTACGCAGTAAGGTGATCCCGCTCGTGAAGGTATTGTGGACTCACCACACCGAGGAAAAGGCTACTTGAGAAACAGAAGCCGAAGTTCGTAAGAACTACTCTCAGATCCTTGAGGAGTATGAAAAGGTACTAATTTTAAGGATGAAAATTTTCTTTAAGGGGAGTAGATTGTAACGTCTCGGAAAAATCCACACAAAGACCTGAGTATCACCTCAGGCAAAAAAAATCCTAAGGACCATATTCTGTAGAATTTAGGCGAAAATTAATTAAGTACTAAACTAAATTAAATAGTGGATTCAACTGAACCACTATTTATACAAATGATAAGACCCAAAACCGTCAAAATCGCTAACTCAACACTACTCGAAAACCTAGGAGAAATCTCAAAAGCTAGTTGCTCTTGGGAGCACATTGAAACTCCGTATCGGACCTGGACCACATATCGAAAGTCCGATGACCATGAAACTATAGGGATATGTTTGTCTTATTGGGCTTGACAACCATCGCCAGAATCGAGCCCAAATAGTATCCAGAAACACACAACTTGAGCCTGTGCGAAGTGTGTGAGAAATGCGAATATCTTTAGAAAATGTAATGAATCTTAAGTAAATTGTGTTGTTCGCTCACGGGCGAAATTAAAGATTTTAGACCATCAGTTTCTAACCGAACTTCACCCATGGATCAGGGAAATTTCCCTGCACATATCTGTATACTTGTGGCCTTGATCGAGCGACAACAACCGTTGATCTGACACGAGTCCTCCACAGTCGATCCGCTAATCTTATCGTACCGAAATCATAACCTGCCTTAGATCCATGGTTCGGAAACTTGTTACATGCTGTAGGTGAGTAATGGACCTCCAAATGAACCCTGTTTGCCCGAAACAGACGCCCTTTGGGTAGAAACCAAGTTATCATGGCCATAGGGCTATTTACACCAGTTCTGGGCCTATATAATGCCCTTAAACCACCCCACCTCTCTCTCATACGAATTTCTCCAAACCCTAGGAGAAAGAAGAGAGAAAAGAGGAGAAAAGAGTGAGGAGAGGAGAGAGTTCGGGAGATCATTGCCGGGATTCCTTCCCACAACTCCACGCACTGAATCGCCTCCCCATCATCGCTACACGAACCATTCCAACTACAATTTGGGTAAGAAATCCAAACCTTAATAATGTCGTTAAGACCTAGAATGGTTGTTTGTCAACCTAGCTAATAGATTTCACGGTTTAAGTACCCGTTATTCCATTTTTGTAAACGTATGATTTGAACCGAGTTCGAAACGAGTATTCCGATGAAAGGTACGGACTATAAACATTTAGGTTATGGTTTTTAAGGCTTTCAATGTCAGCTAATGATTTATGTCTGGCTTGATTGCTACCACATCATCTTAGACACGTCGATTTTGATGTATTATGCATGTATGAACTATGTTAAATAAATATGCATCCTATGTGTTTGTTGAAATGTTTGAATGAACATGCCAACATGATTTGTGCTTGCTATGACTACTAATCTAGGATTCATATAAGGATTTGCTAATATACATGTTGTAACTAACCTAGTCTATATATTTGGTGAAGTGTAGCCGAAGTGTTTGATAAAATGTCTGAATGAGAAATTGTCGATGAATTAGATTTAATAAGGGTATTGAGATAGGATTCTCAATTACCTTATCTATGTGTATAGTTTCCTTCATGTAATCTTAATTTTTTACTACGCAATTTATAGGTGAAATGCCATGTTTGGTAACATGTTCATTATGTTTGATGAAATGTTCAAACGAGATATTGATTTGAATTGTTTGTTAAATGCTGATATGATTATCACATGTATTCACATGCTACATCTGAGTAAGATTGGGACTATAACATGGTCCAGGCAATCGGTAATGATTCCTGTTTGAGTGGCCGAATTAGTTTCTGAAATGGCTAAGCTATATGTCCTAGAAGGGGGGGGGGGGGGTGAATAGGACTATGCCAAATTAAAATAAAATCAGCGGAATAAAGATAAATAGATAGCCTTACAATTATAGATCAATTCACAATGCTGAAATCAATTCAACCTCAATAAATAAGTATTGAGAGGTTGATACAAATTCAGTTCTAAGGACAACCTTACACCATAATAAAAAAGGGCTTATGGTAGGACAACCTTATTTCTATAACGTCTTTTGAATCAATAACTCAATCTGAATATAAATAACTAAATAGTAAGGAATTGAAATAAATTGCAGAAGAAGAGATCTAACTTATTACAACAATCCCCACACTTGCTTGAAATGTAAATTGTTACAACATTTACACCCACACGTACATTCCACAAAATTGAATGATAAATGATATGAAATTTAAGCAAGCATTCAATCCACAAGACAAAGAGTTATAGTGGTTCGCCTGTGTGTACACCAACTATCTTTCAATAACCATATAAAATGCTACTCCACTCCTAATATCCTCACACAGGGGATATTAGCGTTTAATATCAAATAGGTTTACACAAGTCACCCAAAACCTTTACAATTGTGTCTTTTTAACTTGGGCTTACACAATTCAAAAACCCACACCTCTGAGTTTTCTGGCTCTCTTTAGGCGACCACACAAATTGAGATTTTTCTGGCGAATCTCAAACAAAAATCAAAATAGAATGAAATTTACAAAATTGTAAAATACCTGGATTTCTCCTTTTCATAGCAGCCCGGTATAACCAATCGGAGTAGATGTTCAAATATAGAAGTTCAATGTCCACTACTCACTTTAACATGGTTCTAAGTTCTAATTGATTTTAGATTTAAACCAGTTGGACGTAACTATATTTGATTTTGATTCTAAGAAGAAGGAATAAGGCAGTGCCTCTTTTCAAATGAGATTGGAATACAGGAACAAAATCAAATTAAATAAGCTAGCAAAAAGAGAAAGCAATTATGCCCAAAGTAGCTTAAAAGCAAACACAAACTTATCTTAAAGTGGAGCCTTGAATTCACTTAATTTTCAATGTAAAAACTCTGAAATTCGTGTGCTATTTATAGCTAAAGAAATTCATCATTGACTGGTCCTAGGGTCACCACGAGATATATCATTTTAAGCTTAACAAAAAGATTTCCTCATTTTAGCACAGGTTCAAATTCTGATGCATGATCTAAACTAATTCTTCCTTACCCATTTTACCATGTTAATTGATTTGGGTGGTGATGCAAAGGCATTTCTTCTATCCATATCCTTAAGAGGACTCTTGAAGTTCTGCATTTCTATGGTTGACAATTTGTTAACATGATTCTGACCAGAGTTAGGTTGAGTCCTCCTAGGAGTTATGCATTCAAAATTATAATGACCTAAATTACCACACAAATAATATACTGGAGTTGTTCTGGTTTTGCTTCCAGAAGCAGCAGATTTTTCAGTTCTGGGAGGTGCATTTCCAGTCTTTGATTTATGTTTTTCATGTCATATACCGCTTTTATCCTTTCCAGGTCTTCCCATTTCTAACAGTTTTTCTAGCTTTTTGCCACTCTGGGAAAACTTGTAGTTTATTTTGGCTATCTTCTTGGATTCTTCCAGATCAAACAGGAGTGTATGATTTTCGTTTTGAAGAAGCATATTTTTGTCTTTTAATTGCTCAACCTGTTTGTTCAGTTTTTCAGACTTGTTTTTAAGAAGGGTATTGACTTGTTCTAGTCTATCATTATCCATATGATATTGCTACAGGTCATTTATTAATTGTGTGTTGATTTTCAGTGATTTATCCAAATCTTTCTGTAGCAACTTACTTCTGTTCTCTACTATTCTGAGTCTCTTAAGGGTACTGATGCTATGAATATAAAGTTGATTATAGGCATCTTGCAGATTATCCTTTTTTTATTTTTTCTTCTTCTTTTCCATTGTCGGATGAGGATGATTCTGTGGCTTGCTGTTCTCTCTCATTTTCAGATTCCGTGGGAATGATTTGAGTAGTGGAGACCATGAGTATTTTCAATGATTTCTGATCTCCATTGCTTTCTGAGTCACTGGATTCTGAATTTGACTCATCTGTATCATCCCACGTGGCGGCCATTGCCTTGCCCTTAGTTTTTCTATTTGGGCATTCGGTTGATAGGTGTCCATACTCCTGACAGGCATAGCATTGTGGTTCTTTGGTTCTTCTACCAAATTTGCCTGCAGGAAGCTTGTTGTTCACCTTTCTCCCTCTAGAAGGACGGTCGCGATTCTTCTGAAAGAATCTTCTGAATTTTTGTGCCAGCAAGGCCACTTCTTCATCTTCATCTTCCCTTTCACTCTCACAGTCCTCATGAATTGTTTTCTTTGAAGTTTTTAGGACTGTTTTTAGATTTTTGGGATTGTTTGAAGTGTAGTTTAAAAGTTTGTAGGGAACCTACCAGTTCCTTTACTTTCATTTCATCTATGTTTCTACACTCCCCAATTATTGTAAGCTTGGGATTATATCGTTCCGGTAGGGATCTTAGAATTTTTCTACAAATTTTTGGTACCGAAACTTTCTCTCCCAATCCACCCATGGAGTTGCAAATTATATTTAACTGTGTGAAAAACTCCATAAATGTCTCATGCTCTTCCATTCTGAGACTTTCGAACTGTGAAGTCAGGAGTTGAAGTTTGTATCGCTTCACAGTGCTTGTGCCTTCATGGGTTATTTTCAATAAATCTCATGCTTCCTTGGATGTCCCACACATACTTATCTGATTGAATATATCCTGGGACACGGCACAGTAGATAACATTCATAGCCTTAGCTTCAGATGTTTGCCTTTCTTTGTAGAATACTGTCCACTTTTCTTTGAGTTTGGGCTTCGTGATTGTTGTGCCACTATCAAGTATGATTTGTTCAGTTGGTGGCACGTATCCGCTTTCAACCATGTCTAAAACGTCATGATCCAAAGATCTCAGAAAGTAGTGCATCCTAGCCTTCTAGTATTCATAGTTTGAGCCATCAAATACTGGAGGTCTAGTGACTGATGAGCCCTCTCCTTTGGGCATATTCCCAACTTCAGTCAAGATCACTCTTTAGGCAGTAAAGCCCTTAAAGAGAGACCTACTCTGATACCAATTGAAATGCGGTAAAGACCGCACTAGTTGAAGAAGGAATATGACAATATGTCCTAGAGGGGGGTGAATAGGACTTTATATAGTTTTTTATATTTTATTTAAAAATCCTACTACACTAATCCTGTGATCATGCAAATATCAGGATTATTCAAATGTAACTCTACTGGCTTCCAAGCCTGGTAGAGGATTCAATCACAAACTATCATAGAAGTAAGCAGTATGCAAGCTAGCTTATGATGTATATGACTATGTAGGTGTGTATGGTGTGATCAAATATTCAGATGAGGAAGTATTAAAGCAAATCAGACAATCATAAAAATAACAATCTCAAACACAGTCATTTTATAGTGGTTCGACGATAAGTCTACTCCGCTCCTGGTAACCGCACTCAACCCTTGAGTGTACCGAATTTCACTAAGGAGGTTTCACAGCGGTTCACCTCAAACCTAAGGTTTTAAATCAGGTTCAGCTTCTACCTTTACAACTTATACTGAGGCTAACTGTTTATGCTCTCACGATCAAGGGTCAACACAATGCACCCACTTTTTGGCACACTGGCCAAGGATCTTCCCAAAGACCCTACTGTAAGTTTCTACATGGTTCACCTCAAACCCGAGGTTTTACGCGGTTCACCTCAAACCCAAGGTTTTACACGGTTCACCTCAAACCCAGAGTTTTACTGGCTCACTCCTAACCAAATGTTTATGCTCTCCACAGAGCAAGGGTCCACACAACGCACCCACCACGTACACTCCCGCCGGAGGCCTCCATGAGGACTTCAAAGGGTGAGAATCACTTAAGACCCAATCCTAGAAAGGAATGATCACAAGTGTCCTTTTGGACTCTGGATACTTAAAAATAAGTTGATGAGTCCCGTTTAGCACAATGCCGAAAATCTCCTCCATGTTGATGAAGAGTCTTTTGCTCTCATGATCAGCAACATAAAATGATGTCCCAATACTCGGCTTCGGGTTGGGTCAAGGTGAAGATCAAATCCTACTCTTAAAATGTTTTCCTATCAGGAAGATAGAGAGATTCCAATCTTATGCATTCAAGACATCCCAGCTTAACGATTTGTCATTAAGGTAGTATCTGGAGGATCCTTGAATGCGGAAGTTCATTCCCTAATCCACTCTATTGAATGTCAATGATGAGGGTGGATTGGAGGATGAACTCCCTTGAGAGAAAGGGCTTTAGATATAAGATATAAGTTGAAACACACAAAAGCTCTCTCTACTTTCTCTCAGGGAAACAAAAGACAAGTCCTCTATATATCGGCAAAAAGTTCTAACAGATATAAAACGGTCACATTTATGACAGAGTTCGATATCATCGAGCAGGTTCGATATCATCGAGCATATACTGTCGATAGCATCGATGGTCTGCTCGATGACTCAGACTCAATGTCATACGCTTTTGAAACTCTTTGCCAATTAGTCGATCAATCGAAACTATTGTCGATGTCATCGAATTTCGAACTCCGATTCCATCGATGACAGGATCGATCCATTGACATTTGAAAAATGAGAGAGACTTGACTTTGAAATATTTTTGGATTTCATGAATGATCGGGGAACCATCTAGATCATCCGAATCTGAATGTCGATAATATCGAGATCAAAGTCGAGACATCGATAATTCCAGTGGATTTTTATTTAAGCTGGCTAGACGGTTTATGACCTTGTTCAATGCAATCGACCTGGTGCCGATATCATCGATATTTGAATATCGATCTGTCGAAGGGCCCCCGATCATAGTAAAAAACATCCTGAAATATTTGTTATAAGATAAGTGTGCCCTCGATCGATATCATCGATGGACTTCCGATGTTATCGATATTTGATTTCAGATCATATCGGAAGAGCATCAATATATCGAAGGAATTTGAGATTTTCATTAAAAAATAGGAGCACCGAAAATCTTCCTATTGATGATATCGAGTCAACTTCGATAGACTCGAGATTTGAATATCGATGATATCGATAAGTGCATCGATACATCAATAATTCGTCCAGATATGTTGTGAAGTTGCTGGACATTTTTTGTTCTTATATCGATGGTATCGATAGGTGTATCGATACATCGATAAATCCGTCAAGATGAATATTTAGTTGCTAGACACTTTTGGTCCTCTCATCGATAATATCGTTAACGTATCGAGGACATCGACAGAGCAGGTCGATCATATCAAGGGTGATTCGATAAGATTGACAGGGCAAGAAAAACTTAAAGATTTTCCTATTTTGAAAAAAGTTTTCTCACCTTAAAACCCTATGATTTCTAACTTGTTTTTAAGGGTTTTCTTCACCTGGTGTTTTGGGTCATGGGATGTGAGGCTTTAAATTTACCTGTGACGAGCTTGCACACATCCGGTTGAGGCAGACGCTTGAATTGATTTTCAAAACAGGTTTCGTAGACAATCTGACTCAATGCTCACGTAACTTGACAAACCAGGGCACTTTCTTAGGGTAGGTAGGGTGCTAGGGTAAGCATGATAGGCTTTCTAGAAAAAGGAGTTGGGTGGGGTCCATTCTAGAGAAATGTGCAAAGCTAGCTAAGTGGGTCTCACAACATAATGAAAGGCCGAAAATGCTCAGATGATAAGTCAAGATGCACACGTCAGAATTACGCATGAGACGCGATGTTGGAACCGCGACGCCTATACGTTCGTAATGGCATAGGTTTCGAGTCGATCTGGGTCGGGTCTAAGTGACCGAACTTAAGGATGCCGCAAACGCTATACATAGGTCGCGGGTCACCGAGATTCGACTGGTAAGACCACGGGACCTAAAGGAACGAAATGGATACTCGGGTAGGGTCTTACAACTTCGACCCATTTAGTGACATAGTCTACTACTAGAAAAATGTCTAAATTCCTAAAGGATTGGGGGAATGGCCCAATGAAATCGTTGCCCCATCAATCAAATGCGTCAATGATTAGAATGGGATTCAAAGGCATCATATTTTGATGAGAAAATGCTCCCAATTTCTGATAACGCTTACAAGCTTGCAAAACTCATGAGTAATTTTGAACATAAAGGGCTTTTTAGCAGAAAAGTGACCACAACAGGCTTGAGTGTGACAGAAGAAGATGACAATATGGTGTTCATTTTCTAGCACATATCTCCTTAGAATTTGATCTAGCCAATATTTCATTAAATACGAGTCATC
Source organism: Magnolia officinalis (assembly GCA_021015155.1). Taxonomy (NCBI): domain Eukaryota; kingdom Viridiplantae; phylum Streptophyta; class Magnoliopsida; order Magnoliales; family Magnoliaceae; genus Magnolia; species Magnolia officinalis. The sequence continues at coordinate 45,869,318 of JAJHSJ010000002.1, read as the reverse complement.
CCAGAGAATTTATGAACTTTGGCGAACAATTTTTTCTTATCTTAAGTAGTCCAATGAGTCGGCGTAAAACTTGTAGCAAGATAATTTGCAATGTTAGCAAACTAAAGTAAATGAGAGAGTTTAAACAGTTGTTTATCAGGGGACATGTAGTTTATAGGTATCGTCTAAAGGGAATCAGGGAGATCAAGTTTGAAAGATGGTCAACCAGTACGTTCTCTACTCCCTTTTTGTCTCGTATTTCTAAATTAAACTCCTGGAGTAGGAGGATCCATCTTATCAGGCGGGGCTTAGCATCATTCTTAGAAAGAAGGTACTTGAGCGCCACGTGGTCTGTGTAAATGATGATCTTGGATCCAATCAAGTAGGACCTAAATTTGTCCAAAGTGAATACTACGACTAAGAGTTCCTTCTCCATAGAAGAGTAATTCAATTGGGCAGGATTTAAAGTTCTAATTGCATAGTGAATAATATAGGGCTTCTTTTCTTTTCTCTGGCCTAACACTGCCCCAATAACATAGTCAGACGCATCACACATAATCTCAAAAGGAATGCTCCAGTCGGGTGGTTGCATGATAGGCACGGTGGTCAACATGCCTTTGAGCTTAGAAAAAGCTTTCTGACAATGCTCAGTCCACTCGTATGGTACATGCTTTTAGAGCAAATTGCATAAAGGACGAGAGAGGTGACTAAAGTCCTTTATGAATCACATGTAAAATCCGGCGTGTCCTAAGAAGGATCACACGTCTCGCATGCTCTTGGGTGGAAGTAGGTTAGAGATAAGATAAATTTTAGCATTATTTACTTCAATTCCCTTGGACGAGATGATATGTCTAAGAACAATTCCCTTACGAACCATGAAATGACACTTCTCTCAATTTAGTACCAAATTATTTTCCTTACATCGCTTCAGCACATTTTTTAGATTTTCCAAACATTCATTAAAGGATGGACTAATGACAGAGAAGTCGTCCATGAAGACCTCTAAATAATCCCCCACAATATAAGAAAAAATACTCAACAAGCATCACTAAAAAATGGTAAGAGCATTACATAGTCCGATTAACATCATTCGGTAAGCAAAGGTGCCATAAGGACATGTGAACGTTATTTTTTCCTGATCTTCAAGGGCTATCTCTATCTAATTGTAGCCCGAATATCCATCAAGGAAGCAATAGTAAGAGTGACTAGCTAGCCTTTCAAAAATTTAATCAATGAAGGGTAAAGGAAAGTGGTCCTTTCTCGTGATGGTATTCAACTTCCTGCAGTCAATGCACATTCTCCAACCAGTAGTAACTCTAGTTGGCACAAGTTTGATATTGGCATTGGCTGCGATGGTGATTCCGGACTTCTTAGGAACCACCTGAGTTGGACTAACCCATTGGTTGTTGGATATGGGGTATATAATACCCACATCCAACAACTTACGTACCTCAGCCTTAACCACTTCCTTTATGTTTGGATTTAATCTACGTTGTGGTTGTTGGGAGGTCTTCGCATTATCCTTAAAATTAATGTGGTGAGTATAAATCAAAGGGTCAATTTCCTTGAGGTCCGTAATAGACCATCCAAGGGCTCCTTTGTGCTTAATGAGAGTAGAAATAAGCATACTCTCCTGTTCTAGCTCAATGTGGGAGGAAATCACTATCGGGTAAGTCTCATCTTAACCTAAATAGACATATTTAAGATCAACGGGCAAAGGTTTTCGGTCAAGCTTAAGTGCCTTGAGGCTAGACGGTAGAGGCACAACATCAGTTTGGGAAAAATTTTCAAATTGTAGCCTTCAGTGGTTAACTTCAAGTACCGGTGCAGTATCAAATAAGGCATCCATCTCCCTAATCATGTCATCATCCAAATCAGGGGAGTGGGCTGAGCATGTCTCTAGAGGGTCAAAGGATAAGGTCATCAGAGATCTTTCTTCCATGAAAGAGTCCATCACATTAATGTCATGGGCCTCAACATCCTCTGGCTGTCTGCTCATGTTGAAAAAGATATTGAGCTCTAATGTCACATTTCCAAGAGACAAATTCATGACCCTATTCATACAATTGATGATAGCATTGGATGTAGCAAGGAATGGGTGGCCAAGTATGATAGGGATTTGAGTGCTCATATCTACGATGAGTTGAGTATCCAGGATGATAAAATCCACTGGAAAGTAGAATTTATCAACTTGGACTAATACATCCTCAATCATCTATCTTGGTACACAAACTGATCAATCAGTAACTTGTAATGTGGTCCGGGTGGGTTTTAATTCACCTAGACCCATTTGTTCGTAGAGCGAGTAAGGGATTAAATTTACACTCGCCCCCAAGTCAAGAAGTACATTCTCAATTTGTTGATTCCCAAGTATACAGGTGATAGTTGGGCTACCTGGTATCTTTATATTTTTGTAGCACATCTTGCTTTAAGATGACACTGACTTTTTCTGTTAGGAAAATTTTCTTTTTTATACTTTGCCGCCTCTTGGTTATGCATAGGTCTTTTAGAAATTTAGCATATAAAGGAATTTGTTTAATAATATCCAGAAGAGGAATGTTGACCTTCACTTATTTCAACACTTTTAGAATATCCTGTGAGTTGGCCAGAGGTTTTTGATGCAATCAAACGCTGGGGGAATGGAGCAATCGGCTTGCTCAGAGGTTCTAGTTCTAATCCACGTGGAGTAGTGCTAGGTTTATCATCCGTGTCTTCTTACAGATCCTTAAACTTTTTAGTCCTTACAGGAATAGATTTGCCGATTATTTTTCCACTCTTAAGAGTGGTGATAGACTTGGCTTGCTTCATTGGGTTTGAAAAACTTAGTTCACTAACTTTGTATTGCGGTTTAGGACTGGGGATAGGTTGAGCTAGAAGGATCCCTTTCTCCATAACCGTAACATGTGAGTTTATCTTTGGTATAGCCTTAGTAAGTTCTTCTAAGACTTGGAGAGTACTTTGCTGGATGAGCTCTTAAGGATTTTGAACCAATTCCTCTTAAGGTTTCCCTTGATTCAAGAATTGGTTAGGGATTCCTTTAAGAGCAGCAGTTTGTCCATTCTTCCAACTGAAGTTTGGATGATTTCTCCAACACTATGCCAAATTCATGAATTTACGATGGACCAAATCCATCGTAAAACCAAATAAACGATGGATTTCATCAGTCGCTTGGTCCGTGGTTGTTTAATGGGTTGTAATTTTTTTGCGACGGATTTTATTCGTGGTAAAAATAAAAAAAATATGTCGCTAAAATTTGAAAAGACCCACCCGAATTATTTGTCATTAAAAATATTGGCGACAGATAAGGTTCATCGCTAATATGAGGAGAGCAACAGACCTTAAACTCGTCGTTGATTTTCAACTTATTCAGAAATTAGTGACGAATTTGGTTCATCGCTAAAATATTTGTGAATTAAAAAAATCAGATTAGTTTTTTTTTTTTTTTTTTAAATAATAATAAAAAATCTTACACCTAATAGTCATTCAAAAAATAATTCACACGATTGTTTAATAAGAATCCTATTCATAAAATTGCTAACAACTCAATTAAGTAAAGAGGAAGTGACCTAAGTGGGGCTAACTCAAACAACAATTCCCATAGTTTTAAGTTGGACGTGAAACATGTAATTACAAAGATAGTTTGTTTGTCGTTATGTCTCACCTCCACTATGGTCAAATTTCTACATATTTCATTGCAATATAGCAGACTTGCAATTCGGTTCAACCAACCGTCCAAAGCTCTCTAACATGTTATTAATTGGGATTGTTAGAACTACTGCCCAAAATTCCCAACAAATTTTGTAGTTGATGTTTGCCAACTACAATTTGCAATCAGAAGAAACGGAAGATCACTGAACCTGACAATGGATTCCAATGGTGAAGTTCCAAGCAAATTAGTTATGAGATCCAATTGATGCACCACATTCTTTTCAGGGAATAATGGTTTCCCCATAAGTTTTTTTGTAAATATGCATGCTATGTTCCAAATATCGATTGCAAGAGTGTACTGCAAAACATCAAAATAATATAAAATTAGAATCTTAAAGCCAAACGACCCATATAAATTTGTCTTTTGTAACTAAAATAACCACAATTTGGCATGAACCTTATGGACCAAACATATAATTAAATGGAACTTCGTAAAAGAACTATCCCATGTCATGTAATCTACAAATGTGAAAGCAACAAAAGATTCCACCACAATGCATGTGTATGTTCCTTTGTGTGTATTTGGATGCATTATCCGATTTAATACAATCTTCTTTAATGCTTGCTTATCATACTCTGATCCATTTATATGCATTGATGAGAAATAATTATAGTATTGGCCACTCTTCAATATTTTCTCTTCATAAGACAGAGACCAGCTACCATTGTTAGCGTTCAAATTAAGATCCCTCTTGGGATAATATCTAGGCAAGTAGCTCTTATACTGTACTTTTGTTCCCATACCTGCAAACTCTAGAAAATCAACAACAAAATTATTAAAACACATTCTTTCAAAGGATTCTGAATACACGAAAATAGAAGCAGATGGATAACAAAAACTTTAGAAATAACAAAATTATATTTAGGGTAAATAACCTAAAAACTACCTATAACAAGAAGATTTAAGTGAAGAAGCAGAGTATGTTGTTACGAATGTAAGTATTAATGATGATATGTATGGTTCCTTGAGAAAATATATTAAGAGGTAGAATACAATTATAGGTTGGGAAATTTGTACAGTACCATATAGATTTTCCGTTTGTAAAATTAGGGCCTACAAATCCATGCATTAATATAATGGCCCACATTTTGGATGTTTGATGCTTAGCTGCAGGATCCTTGTAACTAGATGTCACTCCCACTTTGAATCCCAGCTTCAGACTCTTGCTCTTGCTCCGACATTCTACCTATTTACACTTGTTTACATTTTGAAAAAAAACACTTCCCTACTCCCACACTCAAATTTGTTCATGCTTTGTGCAACTATTAAGATGCATCAAAATCTCTTAGATGAAAAAAATCTCAACCCTTGGCCCAACAAATAGGTGGTTGAGAAATAAAATACAACAATAGTTCAATTTAATCAGCAACAGGCCAAATAATTTGTAGCTAAGACCTTCCAATGTCATGCCCCAAACTCAAAAACCGGGCTCACAAAGTTCCCGATCGCCGAATCCGGTGCCACAGCCTCCGTAGTACCCCATTCTCGGCTCCTGTCACCTATATATCAGGTTCCGATCCTGTGATCCTACAATATAAATTTGTTTCAAAATAAGCATAATCATAAGCATAACCCACGAACAATAACAAGAACACCATCATAAAATCTATTATGATCAAAACATTTCTATCGCGCCCCATGTAGAACCAAAACATTTCTAGTGTCCAATCCTGCCATCCACGATATGCCTGTGGAGGCTACAACCCTGATGTCACTAGGGCGTATAGTAATCATAACATACAATGAAAGATGTATGAGTCACACCATCCAGTGATGCATCAATCCTGCGCGCTCATGTAGGGCCACTCTATCTATTTTCAAACAATCTTGCCCAATAGCATATGCTATGATTAATCACTACTCATATCATATATACATATGATGCGCATGGGCATGAATCATAATGCGATTCTAACAGATACTCGGTGATGATCGGCCTATATATATGGCGGGGTCCATAGAAGGACATCAGATCCATAACATGAAGGTCAATCCTCAATTGTGGATATACCAAATCTGACATCGCAGATCCTACCATCTACAGTAATGATATACTCTCCTCATGACAAGGATGGGCCTACGGACAAGGAGTGGGCTTCCTCACCCATTCTGACACATAGCAAACTGGGCTTCCCAATGGGCCCGGTATGCACAAGGTTGGCTCTATGACCTTGGACAAATCTACAAGGCATGATGGAAACACCAGCAATAATGGGGGCCCAACGGTTTGGGATAAGCCCAATGACGTGAGATGGATCACACTAATAACGGTGGGGGGCCATCAATTTGTGTTAGTCCAATAAGGTGAGATGAGAATGGCCCTAACAATGGGCCTTAAGGAGATTACAATATAGGCATTTAACCACCATTGCTCTTACAATGTACATATTTAACCATCATTGCTCCCAAGGCATGGCCAATTTAGAACCTGTCCTATAATGGGGACCCACAGCCTAATACTTGCTAGGAATGATGATCATCATAAATGTTAACACATACATCATGGTGGAGTCACACATCATAATTGGGCCTCATCACATCATAATGGGCCTCACACAAGGGCCACATATACTTCATATCGGGCCTCACCACATGGGCCTCAAATACATCACCATGGGCCTCATACAAGGGCCTTACATGCATCATAATGGGTCTCGTCACATGGGCCTCATATACATTATATTGGGCCTCACATAAGGGCCTTATATACATCAAATTGGGCCTCATCATATGGGCCTCAAATACATCACATTAGGCCTCATCATATGGGCCTCATATACATCACATTGGGCCTCATCATATGGGCCTTATATACATCACATTGGCCTCATCATATGGGCCTTATATACATCACAATGGGCCTTAAGGGGCAGCCCATGATTTGGTAAAAATTGATGATCGACATGTATAGGAAATACATCACGGTGGGCCTCACAGGTCAGCCCTATGGTCCCAAAAAAATAGATGGATAGTGTGCTTACAACACACACATCAAGGTGGGCCTTATGCATCACAAAAAAGGGCCCCACTTGGTAGATATACAATGCATACATCATGGTGGACCCCACCGTCCAGGGACTGGATGGTGCGGGTACAACACGTATCATCAAGGTGGGCCCCACCGTCCTGCCCATCTGGACGATAGAGATATACAACACATACATTATGTGGGCTCCACCGTCCAAGGATGGACGGTAGAGATACAAAACAATTATCAAGGTAGGCCCCACCCCACACGTGCAGTACAAGCAGGGTGGGCCCCACTTCCAGAAAACAGACAGACAACGTGGATGTAAAATAAATACATCAGGTCAGGGCCCACCATCTAGTCCCCCACTGGACGGTGTTGGGTACACACGTGCAGGGTAGGCACCATAGATGGACGGTGTGGGAGATATATACATCGGGTGGGTCCCCACGTGCGTGGCCCACCATCCGATCAAGCTAATATTTGTTTTCTCCTTTGTCTAGGGTCGTTGGACGATACCGGCAATGTTGGACTGTCCAGCCAGCTGCTGGACGTCAGCAAGGTGGGCCCCACAGGCAATCAACATAGATAAAATACATGCATCATACAAGGGGTCCACGTGGGTGGGCCACCCATCTAGAAAATCAGGTTGATCCTTGTGTTTTCCCTCATCCATATTGGACCGAAAATGGGTAGCAAGGTGACCCCAAAAATCTGGATGTGTGGGCGTCCCATGTTTGGACAACAACATGCATCAGGTGGGCCATCATGTAAGGGATTGAGAGAGAGAGAGAGAGAGAGAGAGAGAGAGAGAGAGAGAAGATGGGTGAATCGGCCATGAGAGGGGACTCTGCCACTATGAGCCCCGCCGATCACATCAAAACCATACATCGAGATCTATACATGGGTCACATGCATTGCATGGCCCTACATTAAAAAAAAATAAAAATATCTGAGGTGGGGATGCCATCCCCACTATGAAATCAAGGTCTATATGACCTATCAAGGACATGGATTAAATCAAAACATCATGATGGGGTCCATGGAGAATGGCCCAATCATGGATCAAGCATGCAACAAGGATGGGCCATTGGCCACATCTAAGGGATCAAGTAAGATCTCCACCAATGATTGGTGGGTCCTACATGGTCCCATGCAATAAAAACCAAAGGTATAAGAAAGGAAAGAAAGATCTAGTCCTAAACATGCACCCAACTTGGATCTTCAACTTCTTCTTCCACCTTAGGGTCCTAGAGCTCCAAGAGGGTTGATTTAATCGTTGAGATGAGTTTTTTATGGTGGGATATGGGGGATCTAAATGTATGAGAGAGCTGAAAATGGAGGCGCTACCATGGACGTCCAAGGTTCTCTTGCAATGGAGATGAGAAATGAAGAAGAAAGGGAGGGAAAGAGAGAGATAAGAGACAGAGAAATGATTGTCTATAGGTAATGATTGCATGTGTAAGGCATGCTCTTATGATAGCCTAGCAAGAATGGGATAGGATGATGTCATCCCTAGGCTAGTAGCCTAGATGACATCACCCTCATGATGACTCATAGGGAATGCAATATATCTGGAATCTCACTACCCCGCGACATGCAGTCCACGACCGAGATAGAGCGCGGGCCACATCTCTCAATCTAAACATCATATTGGGGCATGAGATGTGTAAGTGCTATGGTCTCATGCTCCTTTGGTTGTCAAATTTTGATGTGTCAAAACATCTATCTGTGTCTTGTGCTTGAATGGTGATTTATATGTATTCAAGACACTGCATAAACACTTCATGACATTATTGAAGTTCAAGAAGCTACAATGTTGAAGTCTCAAGAAGCTACATTATTGACGTTCAAGAAGCTACAATGTTGAAGTCTCAAGAAGCTACATTATTGAAGTTCAAGAAGCTACAATGTTGAAGTTCAAGTCTTAAGAAATAACTCAAGAAATGACTTCAAGACTAATAAGCAACGCATGAAGTAGTTTTTATGTTGATGAAGATCTCAAGTTTAAAGCTATAACAAGTTCAAGATCTCAAGCCTGATATGGTTCAAAAAAATCTACATTCGTTGAATGGTTGAAGTTCAATGTCCATACGACATGGTTCAGGTTTGAATGACCTTAGGTTGACCCTTTAAGTAGGTCACTTTGGATACATAAATCAAATGTTTATTTTACATAAGTTTGGTCTATTCTAAGACCAGTCCTAGCTCTTGTTCGACCAGTCCTAGCATTGGTTCGACTAGTCCAAGAAATTCCACGACCAGTCCTAAGTTGTTGAAGATTTTTCGGAATTTTTTGGTACACCCACGATCAGTCCTGGAGGTCCTTCGATCGGTCGTAGGTGTGGCTTTGACTCGTCCACGACCAGTCGTAGAGCTACGACTCAAAGTCCAGCAACCTAATCTATGGTCCTACGACCAGTCGTAGAGATCTACGACCAGTCGTAGGTGACCCACGACCAGTCGTAGGCTTCTCACGACCAGTCGTGGAACGACTTTCAAAGATCGCGCTCAATATTTCAAATATCCGTTAGAGCTACAACCAGTCGAAGGTTTCTAAGACCAGTCGTAGGAGCGATTTTTGCTTCTATAAATTAAACACGAAATTCAGAGTTTTCACACTTCAACTCGATTCAATTCAAGAAATTTCAAGTGATCACTCTGAGATAAGTCTGTGTTTATTTTAAGCTACATTGTGCTTATTTAATATTCCTTTTTGCTAGCTTATTTAATTTGATTTTGTTTCTGTATTCCAATCTTTTTTTTGAAAAGAGGAATTATCTTATTCCTTCTTCTTGGAATCAAAATCAAATATAGCTACGCCCAACTAGTTAAAATCTAAAATCAATTAGAATTTAGAACCATATGAATGTGAGTATTGGAAATTGAACTTTGACATTCAATCATCTACTCCGATTGGTTCTACCGGGCTGCTACGAAAAGGAGGAATCCAGGTATTTTACAATTCTATAAAATTTATTTACTTTTGGTTTTGTTTGAGGTTAAGCCAGAAAAATCTCATTATATTGGTTTTGTTTGAGGTTAAGCCAGAAAAATCTCATTATATTGGTTTTGTTTGAGGTTAAGCCAGAAAAATCTCATTGTATTGGTTATCTGAGGAGAGCCAGAAAACTCAGAAAAGAGGGGTTTTTGAATTGTGTAAGCCCAAGTGAAAAAGACACAATTGTAAAGGTTTTTAGTGAACCTGTGAAAACCTATTTGATAATGAACGCTAATATCCCCTGTGTGAGGATATTAGGAGTGGAGTAGCTTTCTGTGTGGCTGTTGAAAAACAGTTGGTGTACACACAGGCGAACCACTATAACTCTTTGTCTTGTGGATTGAATGCTTGCTTAATTTTCATATCTTTTATCATTCAATTGTATGGAATGTACAAGTGGATGTGAATGTTGTAACTATTTACATTTCAAGCAAGTGTGGGGATTGTTGTAATAATTTAGATCTATACTTCTGCATTTAATTTCAATTCCTTGCTATTTCATTTACTTCTATTAAAATTGAGTCCTTGATCCAAAAGATGTTCTAGAAATATGGTTGTCCTACCATAATCCTTGTTTATTATGGTGTAAGGTTGTCCTTAGAACTGAATTTGTATCAATCTCTCAATACTTATTTATCAAGGTGATTTAAATTTAGCATTGTGAATTGATTCATAATTGTAAGGCTATTGGTTTACTTTATTTCCGCTGATTTTATTTTAAATTTGGCATAGTCCTATTCACCCCCCCCCCCCCCTCTAGGACATATAGCTTGGCCTTTTCAAGATGCTGCGTCGGAATTACGGCGATGGCACGGTCTCAATGATATAGGTCTCGGGTTGAGTCAACTCTAGTTTACAGGGTGCGACTTAAGGTCGTGCACAAATATTACCTACAAGTCACGGGTTGCCAAAATTTGACCGGGAGGACCGCGAGATCCTATGGAACGGAAAGATACTAGGACACAGACCTGACAACTCTCCCCTCCTAAAAAAATTTCAACCTCGAATTTTGCACTATCACGTAGAGAATAAAACAAGAAGGAAGAGAAAACATTGCATCGCATATATAAATATATCAATCGATACAATACAAAGCACGATACAAGCACAATCAATCCATAAAAAAGATGAGGTGCTCTCTAATCTCAGCCTCGCGCTCCCAAGACGCCTCCTCGATAGAATGGTGACCCCACTGGACCTTCACCAAAGAATGATCTTGGTCCGAAGGACCTGCTCCTCCTGATCAAGGATGCGAACTGGCTGCTCGATGTAGGAAGCATACTCATAGACCTCAAGATGCTGCCAACCAATCCCGGGAGTTGTGTCTAACCCACACTTTCATAGCATCGAAACATGGAAAACGCTGTGGATGTCAGATAACTGAGAAGGTAAGGCAAGCCTATAGGCCTCGGCGCCAACGCGCCCAGTGATCTCAAAAGGTCCAATAAATCTCGGGGCAAGCTTGCCCTTCATTCCTAATCGAACCACGCCCTTCATGGGCGAGACTTGAGATACACTCTGTCCCCTACTGCAAACTCCAAGGGACGACACCGACGATCAATGAAACTCTTCTGTCGGCTCTGAGTAGTGTGCATCCTTTGCCGGATGATATAGATAACCTCTGACGTCTGCTGCAGAAGCTCAGGGCTTAGGAGACAGTGCTCTCCAACCTCACCCTAACAACTAGGAGATCTACGTGGCCTGCTATACAAGGCCTTGAAGGGAGCCATACCAATATTCACCTAATAATTGTTATTGTATGCGAACTCAGCCAGGCGCAAATGCTCATCCCAGCTCCCTAAGAAGTCTATCACCCAAGCCCGAAGTATATCCTCAAGGATCTGGTTAACCCTCTCGGTCCGCCCATCGGTCTGCGGATGATACGCGGTACTGAACTGTAGGGCAGACCCCATCGCCTGCCGAAAGATCCTCCAAAACGGAGATGTGAACCTTGGGTCTCGGTCGAAAACGATCGAAATTGGAACACCGTGTAGTCTCACAATCGCATCAATAAATAATCTACAAGCCGGTCCAAAGGATAGGTTGCACAAATCGTGAAAAAATGTGCCAACTTCATCAGGGGATTCATGACAACCCACGTGACATCATGACCACGCTGAGTCCTTGGCAAGTGCATAATGAAATTTGTGGATACGTGCTCCCACTTTCACGTCAGGACGCTCAACGACTGCAACGAACCTGGGGGTCTCTGATGATCGGTGTTACCACGTTGGCATGTGTCACACTCGGCCATAAAACTGGCGATCTGGTGCTTCTACCCTACCCAAAAATATTATCGCCTCATATCATGGTACATCTTCGTCAAGCCAGGGTGGATAAAAAACCTCGATCGATGTGCCTTGGTCATAAGATCTCTGCGCAACTTTGGAATATTCAGGACACATAATCGGCCTCTGAAGCGAAGTCTATCATCAGAACCAATCTTCCAGTCTGACTGACTCCCAGATGCCCCCTCTGCTCGATAAATTTGAAGTGACTCGTCTAACTGCTGAGGCTCAATCACCCTTGCAACAAGAGAGGGTTAAATCAACAGGCTCGATAACTGAACAATAGAAGACTATAAGTCAAACTCGAAGTCATACGCTGTAATATCCTCGAGCATCTTTCACTCCTGAATCATCATATGCACCATCAGGCCTCGTGGTTGGCCGCTGAGGGCATCTGCCACCATGTTCACTTTGCCCGGGTGGTACGGAAGATTAAAATCATAGTCCTTCAGGAGCTCCATCCAACGTCTCTGCCTCATGTTCAACTCGGACTGTGAGAAGAGTTACTTCAAGCTCTTGTGGTCAGAGAAAAGCTCAAACCTAGCCCCATAGAGATAGTGCCTCCACACCTTCAATGCGAAGACAACTGCTGCCAGTTCCAAATCATGCGTGGGGTATTTCAACTCATGGACCTTAAGCTGGTGAGATGCATAAGCTATCGGCCTCTCGTGCTGCATCAAGACTGCACCCAAGCCAACACATGAGGCATCAGTAAATACAACAAATCCATCACTCCGAGAGGGAAGAGTGAGGACAGGAGCGGACGTGAGGCGGTCCTTTAGCTCCATAAATGCTCGCTCACAGGCATCACTCCACACAAACTCTGCGCCTTTCCAGGTCAACTTAGTCAGGGGTGCTGCGATATAGGATAATTCCTCAATAAAGCGTCGATAATATCACTTCAAACAAAGGAAATTGTGAATCTCGGATGCGTTCGTGGGTTAGCCCCTCCGACGCACTGCATCTATCTTTGAGGGGTCCACTGCGACACCCTCCCTCATCACCCCGTGACCGAGGAACTTCATTTCCTCTTGCCAAAACTCACACTTCTCTAGCTTCGCATGGAGTTGGTGTGCATAGAGGGTTTGTAAGGTAATCTCCAGATGCTGCTCGTGGTCCTCGCGGGTCCTTGAATAGATCAAAATGTCCTCAATGAAAACCACAATAAATTGATCGAGGTAAGGACGGAAGACCTCGTTCATCAACTGCATGAAGACCGCGGCCGCATTGGTCAGTACGAAGGACATGACTTGAAACTCAAAGTGACTATAACGCGTCATGAAAGCTGTCTTCAGTATGTCCTCCTCTCGAACTCGAATCTAATAGTAACCAGACCACAGGTCAATCTTCAAAAAGAATTATGTACCCTGCAGTTGATCAAATAAATCATTTATCCTCGGGAGTAGATGCTTGTTCTTAGTGGTGACACGGTTGAGCTCGCGGTAATCCACGCATAGCCTCAACGAGTCATCCTTCTTCTTGATGAATAGTACCGGCACTCCCCACAGAGAACTGCTTGGACGAATGAAGCCTAGCTCATGCAACTCATCCATCTGCTGCTCAGCTCCCACAACTCCATCAGTGTCATACGATACGGTACCTTTAAGATAGGCGCGGTACCAGGAACAAAATCAATCTGAAACTCAAAATGTCAGTGTGGCGGCAACCCCGAAATCTCCTGGAATACGTCGGGGAAAACACAAACAATCAATAACTAATCAATGCTCACTGCTATGGGCTCCTCTATGGTACACGACATCAAACAAGACAACAACTCTCCTTTGGGCTCGACAATGAACTAGAAGTGCGGCAAATCAGGTATACAAAATGTGACTGTCTTCGCGGAGTAGTCGAACAAGGTGTGGTACTCGGCGAGTCAATCCATACCCAGGATGACATCGAACTCTGACATCGGTAGAACAAACAAGTCGGCAGGCAAGAAAGTCTCCCCCACTAATACGGGGCAAGACGAACAGAATCGGCTTAACACTACGGTCTTCCCCAAGGGGCGTCGATACTGACAATCCCTCATGGGTAGACTCTAATGCCAATCCATTCGAATGACATAAATCCTCGGACATGAAAGAATGAGATGCACTAGAATTAAACAGAACTCGAGCAATGCAAGCGAAAACTGGAAGGATACCCTCAACAACTCCTCCGGACGACTGCGGGTCCTACTGAGCTGCGTAGAATATAGCCTGAGCTGGTTAAGGAGGTGCCTGTCCCCTCTGAGGTCTCTGTTGTTACTATTATTGCTGCGGCCAAAATTGTTTCCTCAGCTGCCGTGGTCTCAAAGGCTGCAGTGGTGCTCTCATCTGCTGCTATGGGGGCCTCAGTGGTAGGATTTGTTGTCACTGTTACTATGGTGGAGGCTGTTCTGGTGCTCTCGGCTGCTGCTGAGGGCGGGGACACTCCTATATACGGTGCCCTGTCACACCACACTAACAAAGATACCAGTGAACTGCCTTGGGATGGTGATGGAGGTGCAACTAGCGGTCGAAAGGTTAAGCGATGTGTGCGCCTCTGCTGTGGTCGACGTTGCTGGTACTGGGAGCTAGCAGAGGGGGCCTGCCTCTTTTAGTCTCTCCTCTGATCATGATCCCTATGTGAACCATCCCACCCCACCACATAAATCTGGGCCCTCCGTACTACCTCCTAAAGAGTTAAGATCACATACACAATAACACGACCTCAGAGACCGTAACGTAAGCCGTTCTCAAAACGGCGGGCCTTTTGCCCCTCATCATCAACTAAGTATGGTGTGAATCTGGATAGCGCGATAAAGCGGGCTGCGTACTGAGCCACAGTCATATCTCCATGTACTAGAGTCTCAAACTACAGTGCATGTTGCTGATGAATGTGGTCGGGGAAATATTACCAGTCAAACCAGTCCACGAAGTCCTCCCATGTCCAAACGAATTCAGGCCTTACAGCACGAGCGATGAGGCCCATTAATGCTTGGCCTCACCCTTAAGTATAAACACTACCAATGGGACCCGCTGCTGGGTCGTACATCTCATGGTCTTAAATATCCTCTCCACCTGGGAGCGCTATCTCTCGGCCATAGACGGATTGGCTCTCCATGGAATCACGGGGGATAGAGCCGAAGAAAATCTCGTAACAGGGCTCTCGCACGCTCCTGCTCTGCTTGCTTTGGGGTCTCAACGGGACGCCTACCCTGCCCATGTAGGGCGGCTTTCATAGCCTTAAGCATCTTCTACAACTGGTCCGCACTAACTGATATGGTAGGGGCCGCGCTTGTCTCAGACGGAGGCACAAGATTTGTAGGAGTCTCAGGCAGGGGAACAAGAGGCTCAGGTGGGGGAACAAGAGGCTTATGCGGGGGAACAGGAACTACAGGTGAAGGAGTGAGAGCCGCTCGGGTTGCTCAGGTGCCTCGAGTCCATCACCTGGGCGGCATGGTCTATAGAAAAGAACAAAGGCACCTATCAGCCTTGAGAACCTCGAAGGCTCAGACGTTAGGGAACCAAACCAGAAGATTACGACCTCGGGACTTAATTGTCCTAAGCTCATAGTAGTTATGTGATGTTGTTCTCAGTTATTCACAAGTTACGATCTGATACCAACTCCTGTCATGCCCCAAACTCAGAAATGAAAGTGCCATAGTTTGTCAAGTTACGTGAGTGTTGAGTCAGATTGTCTACAGAGCCTGATAAGAAGATCATTTCAAGCGTCTGCCTCAACCAGATGTGTGCAAGCTCGCCACAGGTAAATTTAAAACCTCACATCCCTTGTCCCAATACACCAGGTGAATAAAATCCTTAAAAAACAAGCTAGAAAAGCATAGGGTTTTTAAGTGAGAAAACTTTTTGTAACGCCCTGAAAATCGGGAGTCGAGTAGCAACTCAACACCCGAGTTCCGAAACAATCAAACACTCCTAAATACTTTTATTAATGCAAGTATGGAATGCAGTCATGATGCATGCCCTCGCCAATGCTCCCTCGTGCGACGCCATCTTACGTCCTCGACATGCGTTCATCCCTCAGTGTTCCACAACGCCAGGCACATGCAGTGCTATGTTATGAGCGTGATTACTGAGTTTTTATTAGTCCTTTTCATACAGCAGTATTGGGAAACTAAGGTACCTCCCTTATATCACTCCCAAACAATGATCCATTCTAGGGTCGTTAGTCCTAGATAATCTCATACGATGATGCGGTTATAGGTCACTGTAAAGGGCTGTCCGGGCTGTTGCACGCACTTGTTGCAACGCTCCCCCATCACCTTATCAATACAGGCCTAGTTTATACTTTGTTGACTACGGGAAGACTCGTCGCCTCACCGTAGATTTAAAGTATGCTCGAGGTCACTACAAAGGGCTGTCAGGGCTGTTACACGCAATCGTTACACCACTCCCCCATCACCAAATCAGTGTAGGCCGACAGCTCGAATACAGTGTCCCATACCACTGTATTCGGCTCATGAGTCTGGGTTGCTCACTAGTCACTACGGGGAGGCACATCGCCCCAGCGTAGGCCGACATATCGACCACAATGTCCCATACCACCATGCCCGGCTCATGAGTCTTAGCGGATCAAGGTACCAAGGTTAAGTGGGATTCACTGGTGAGTTGGGTACCTTAGGTTCAAACAGAGGCGTCCATACATGGTGAACATAGATCGGCAGATCAAGTTACTTGATGAGCTCGACTAGCACGAGCGCATGTTCAGTTGAGCGACATAAAGTGCGCAAACACTCCGTGTGGCCTAACCACTGCCGACAACTTTAGTACGACTCAAGTTCGTCAAACTCATCTTAAGTAGCGAATAAATCTCAGCCACGAACTCAAGCCTGTTACCGATTGCCTAGACTATATCATAGACCCACTTTCACTTCATTCAGACAGGTAATCATAAGAGACAGTCAAAACAGTAATGAACAAATAATTCAATTCGTACAAGCATGTGAGCATGTTAAGAAATGTAACACAAACATGATTTGCACACACATTCATTACACGAATAAAATAGACATCATAATGTATCGTACATGGAGGAAATCATATACATAATTAAGGTAACCGAGATTCATATCTCAGCCCTCATACAAAACTACTATTAGTAATACTTAGCACATTCAGACATTTCTTCAAACACTTAGACTACATACATTATCATACATGATGTATGTGGTTTACACATATATGAGGTCAACTCCTTTCACTAGGGAGTTGCCCCGTAAACCACATGCATATACCCATGACGGATGATCATGGCGTGCACGAATCCGGGTTCCATATTCATTTAAGCTTTCTACATGTAAGCATTTCTACAAACACTTGGGCTACACACTTTATCACATATAGTGTGTATTTGCCGTGACGTGATTTTAGGGCAAGTCCTTTTGCTAAGGAGTTATCGCACATGTATTAAGAATATATTCACGACAAATAAACATGTTATGCACAAATCCAAATTCCAAACGTATTCAAATATTTCAACACATACATAGAATACACTATATTACACATAGTTCATATATAACTGAAACATGAAATGGACGACGCATTTTGCATGTGAAATAACACCCATAACAAGAATAAATCATTAACCGACATTGAAAGCCTTAAAAACCATATCCTATACGTTTAAAGTCCGCACTTTACGCCGTAAAAGCGTAACGAAGTCGATAGAATCTCTAAGTCTTCGTCTACGGCGGCACAACAACCTATAGCATGAATTAAGTCAGCTATCTCGCTACTTGTAACAGTTGAAACCCTAGAACAAGTTAGGGTTAGGATTTTCTTACCTAAGAACGAAAACGGAATCGCCGGAATAACGATTAGACGGTGGTGGCTAAGCACGTATGGTAGCAAGTTAGAGCTACAGGATCTTTCTCCCACTTCCCTCACACTTTCTCTCTCTTTACTCTCTCCCTCACCTAGGGTTTTTCTCAAATTCGTATGGGATGAGAGAGTGAGGGTTCAAGGTCCTTATATAGGCTTAAAACTCACTAAATTAGACTCAGGGCCATGGTATACTTAGGTTATGCCCAAATACGGACTGTTCCGTCTCAACGGAGCACATCTGGAGCCCCCCCTTGAGCCAAAGGTCGGACTTAAGCTCACCGACCTTGGATCTAGGTCGAGTTAAGTTTTTGTTCCAGTCGGGTTCCCAGATCACACGTGGCAGACCAGTTTCAGTTCAACGATCACTGAAACTCGATCAGGGTTACAAGTACACGGACATGTATGGAAAATGTTCCCTGATCCGACGGTGTATTTGGGTCAGATTCCGACTGTCTGATTGCTTATATTTGCCCCGTAAGAGACACATCTCAAATTACTTAAATTAGATTTAATTTCTAAAGAAAACCACGTTTTCTCATACTCCTCACTCCGGGCTCAAGCGAATAGCCCTGGGACACTATCTGGTTTTGATTCCCGAGATGGTTGTCAAGCCCAGCAAGGCGGTCCTAATTCTATAACTTCGTATTATTCGGACTTTCGATGTGCGGTCCAGACCTAATACAGAGTTTCAATGTGCTCCCGAGAGCAGCTGGGTAATGAGATTGATCCTAGATTTTAGGGTAACCTAGCGTCAATGATTCTACAAGTTTTTGGTCTTGCAGTCGTATTTAAAGTGATTAGTGCAGATTTCGTATGTGATCTAGTGTAGCACTTAGTTAACTTTGTCTAATTTCTAAAGGATTTGGTCATGAGTGATTTCTGCTTGAGGTGGTACTCGGATCTTTGTATGGAAATTCCTGAGACGTTACACTTTTTCAAATAGAAAAATTTCTAAGTTTTTCTCGCGTTGTCGATTTTATCGAAACACCCTCGATATGATCGACCTGCGCTGTCGAGTCCTTGATGCTTCATCGATATGATTGAAAAGAGGACTAAATATGTTCAACAACTTTACAACATATCTAGATGAATTATCGATGTATCGATACACTATCGATACCATCGATAATCAAATCTCGAGCCCATCGAAAGTGGCTTCATAAGATCGACAGACAGATTTCCGGCGCCCCTATTGTTTAGAGAAAATTTTGAATTTCTTCGATATATCGATGGACCTTCCGATATGATCTGAAATCAAATATCGATAAGATCGGAAGTCCATCGATGATATCGACCATGGGCGCACATTTCTTTCAGTAGATATTTCAGGTTGTTTTTAACATTGATTGGGGGCCATTCGAGGAAATCGATATTCATATGTCGATGATATCGAGGCCGAGTCGATTGCATCGAACTGGACACAAACTGTCCAGCAAGTTTACCAGAAAATCTATTGGATTTATCGATGCATCGACACTACCTTCGATATAATCGATATACAAATTCCGATGACATCGGCTGACCCACGATCATATCCTAAAAACCTGAAATATTTCATAACAAGTCTCTCTCATTTTTCAAGTGTCGATAGATTGAACCTACCATCGATGGAATCGGAGTTCGAAATCCGATGATATCGACAATGGTTTCGATTCATCGACCATCTGGCAAAAGGTTTCAAAAGCGTATGAGTTTGAGTTCAAGTCATCGAGCAAACCATCGATGCTATTGAGAGTATACACTCGATGATATCGAACTCAGTCATAAATGTGACCGTTTTATATCCGTTGGAACCTTTTGCCTATATATAGAGGACTTGTCTATTGTTGCTGAGAGAGAGAAAGCAGAGAGAGCTTTTGAGTGTTTAACCTTAGATCATATACCTAAAGCCCTTTTTCTCAAGGAAGTTCATCCTCCAATCCACCCTCACCATTGATGTTCAATAGAGTGGATTGGGTAATGAACTTCGGCATTCAAGGATCCTCCAGGTACTACCTCAATACAAATCATTAAGCTGGGATGCCTTGAATGCCTAGATGATTGGAACTACTCTATCTTCCTTATAGGAAAACTTTTAGGGAGTAGGATTCCATCATAACCTTGACCTAATCCATCACCATATATTGGTACATCTTTTTGTGTTACGAATCAACGGAGCAGAAGACTCTTCGTCAACAAGGAGGAGGAGATCTTCGGCATTGTGCTTATCGGGACTCATCAACTTATTTGTAAGTATCTAGAGTCCAAGAGGACACTTGTGATCATTCCTTTTTAGGATTGGGTCTTAAGTGGTTCTCACCCTTCAAGCCCTCGTAGGAGGCCTCTGGCGGGACTGTACATAGTGGGTGCGTTGTGTGGACCCTTGCTTTGTGGAGAGCATAAAAATCTAGTTGAAGGTGAATCAGTCAAAACCTTAGGTTTGAGGTGAACCGTGTGAAAGCTCGGGTTAGAGGTAAACCGCGTAAAACCTCTATTAGGGTCTTATGGAAGATCCTTAGCCAGTGTGCCTAAAAGTGGGTGCGTTGTGTTAACCCTTGCTCGTGAGAGGATAAACAATCAGCCTCAGTGTAAGTTGTAAAGGTTGAAGGTGAACCTGATTTAAAACCTTATGTTTGAGGTGAACCATTGTGAAACCTCCTTAGTGAAATCGGGTACACTCAAGGGTTGAGTGCGGTTACCAGGAATGGAGTAGACAAGTAGTTGAACCACTATAAAAATGATTGTGTTTGTGATTGCTCTTCTTCTGTGTTTGTGATTCATGTCTATGCATTCATATTTATATCTCTTATCACACCTCACACACATTCACAGTCATATCCATCATAAACTAAGTTATATATATTGCTACTCTTTGAATAGTTTGTGATTGGATCCTCTACCAAGCTTGGAAGCCATTAGAGTTACATTGAGTAATCCTAATGTGCGCTTGCTAATTAGGATTAGTGTAATAGGATTTTAAATAAACCATAAAAACCTTAAAAGTCCTATTCACCCCCCTCTCGGACATATTGTCATATTCTTACTTCAACTAAAGCGGTCTTCACCGCTATTTCAATTAGTATCAAAGTCGGTCTCTCTTTAAGTGCTTCACCGCCTAGAGAGTGATCTTTACTGAAGTTTGGAATATGGCCAAAGGAGATGGCTCTTCGGTCTCTAGACCTCCAGTATTTGATGGATCAAATTATGCTTATTGGAAGTCTAGGATGCACTAATTGGATCATGATGTTTGGACATAGTTGAAACCGGATTTGTGCCACTGAGTGATCAAATTGTTCTTGAAAATGGCACAACTATCCCCAAACCTAAATCCAACGAAATGTGACCTGCATTCGAGAAAGAAAAACAAACGTCTGAAGTAAAAGCAATGAATGCTATCTACTGTGCTATGTCCCAAGAAGTATTCTTTTGCTACATCTAAAGAGGCATGAGGTCTATTGGAAACAACCCATGAGAGAGCAAGCACAGTAAAAAGGTCTTAGGCATAACTCTTAACATCTCAATTTGAACACATTAGAATGGAGGATGATGAGACCTTCATGGAATTTAAAAAAAAAAAAACTAAATATCATTTGGAATTCCATGGGTAGATTAGTAAAGAAAGTTTTAGTCAAAAAATTTGTAGGAAAATACTAAGATGCCTACCAGAATGTTTCAACTCAAAAGTTTCAACCATTAATGAGTGTAGGAATATGAATGAAATGAAAGTAGAAGAACTAGTAGGTTCCCTAAAAACTTTTGAACTACACTTCAAACAAACTCCTAAATCCAAAACTATTGTCCTCAAAACTTCAAAGAATACTTTAAATGAGGAAGATGAAAGTGAAAGGGAAAATGAAGATGAGGATGTGGCTTTGTTGACTCAATGGTTCAGAAAGTTCTTTCATAGAAATCATGGCTGACCATTTAAAGGAAGACAACCGGACAACAAACATTCTATAGGTAAATTTAGTAAAAGAACCAAAGAACCACAATGATATGCCTGTCATGAGTATGGACACCTGTCTACTGAATGCCCAAATAGAAAAACTAAGGGCAAGGCAAAGGCTGCCACGTGGGATGATACTGAGGAGTCAAATTCAGAATCTAGTGACTTAGAAAGCGATAGAGATCAGAAATCATTGAAAATACTCATGGTCTCCACTGCTTCAATCATTCTCACTGAATCTGAGAACGAGAAAGAACAGCTAGCCACCGAATCATTTTCATCCGATAATGAGGGAACTGGGGAAGAAGAAGAAGAAATAAAAAAGGATAAACTGCAAGATGCTTATAATCAACTCTATATTCATAGCATAAATATCCTTAAGAGACTTGGAATATCTGAGAACAAATTGGAATTGCTGCAAAAATATTTGGATAAAACTCTAGAAATTAATACACATCTAATCAATGACTTACAACAATATCAGTATGACAACGATAGACTTGAGAGAGTTAACTCCTGCCTTAATTCTGAGTCCGAGAAATTGAACAGGCAGGTTGAGATCTTAAAAGACAAAAATATGCTTCTTCAAAATGAAAATCATACACTCCTGTTTGATCTAGAAGAGTCCAAAAAAATTGCCAAGCAAAACTGTAAGTTTTCCCAGAGTGGTGAGAAGTTATAAAAACTTTTAGGTATGGGAAAATCTGGAAATAACAAAAATGGCTTAGGATATGAGAAAGTTAGAGCCAAAACTGGGTATGGAACACAAATACTTGAAAAATCTAATGCCTCCAGTAGGAACACTAATCAAGTAGTTGAATCAGATAAGAAAATTAAATTTATTTCAAGTAAGAACCCTGTCACAAAGTGGATAATTAAAGAAAAGAAGAATTGTCTTGCTACTCACTAAAATCACTTAACAGACAATGATTCTAAGTGGTACCATGACAGTGGTTGCTCAAGACATGTAACCAGTGACATGTCCCTACTTTCAAATTATGAGAACCTTCATAATGGGATAGTCACCTACGGAGATGGAACTACTGCTAAAGTAATTGGACAGGAAATCATAAAAGGAATTCAGTTGCTTGAAAATGAGAATGCTTTTTGCATAAAAGTTCTGACACATAATCTCCTAAGCATATCTCAAATCTGTGATAATGGGCACGTGGTTAAATTTAACAAACAAGAGTGTGAAATCCTAGACCTATCAGGAAATCAGTAATGAAGGGTCATCGCACAAGCAATCATTGCTACACTATCAGAGGCATAGAGAGAACTGATGCCTAGAAGTCCTGAGCATAAAAAGAAAAGTCCAGATCATGCATCTGGATCTAAATATTTGCTGAAAAGATGCAATTTTACTGAGCGTCAAATGATATATCTAAGGTTCCTCACCTCAATCTTTTGTACATAAGCATTCAAATGTTTATAATTTTTGATATGTACAGTCATTGTACATAATTTTGCTGAGTATGCTATTAAGTCACAGAAATACTATAAGTATACTTGAAGGGTCGTATGTGTGCTGAAAAAGAAAAATATTCCTCTTTGATATGTCTATCGATATGACATTCCCGATTAATCGATCATGAGTTGATATCATCGACATCTCTTCAGAATGTGTAAAGTCATATGATCGGGACTACTATCGAAACAATTGTTGATAACATCGGATGAGGATCATCGATATAATCGAAAGTAAGGTTGATAAAATCGAAGATTACTGCCCAATAAAAAGCAGTCGAGCGAGAAAACGTTATTTTTCTAAAAAATTTTCTGTTTTGACCTCTGTTCGAATCCTCAGCCAGAAGATCATCGGTGGGTCCCAGAAGCTTCAAAAGAAACGAGTATAATCCTTCCAATTCTTCCACAATAGAGTCTAACCTCACTTTTGGTCGGGTATTTTTTGTTCTTTTGGTTGACCATCCTTACCTTTACCTGTCTCATACACAGAAAAATCATGAACAAAGGGAAAGGTAAGTCTCTTCACTCATTACAATCAAAGAACATGCAATCTGAATCCTATAACGCCCTGAAAATTGGGGGTCGGGTAGCAACTCAACACCCGAGTTCCAAAACATCACTTATGCAACATAAATGCTTATGATTGAATGTTGTCTGTGTTAGTGCATTAATCATGATTGGGATTATACCAAAACAGTAATTCATACTCCATATCAAGTTATAAAACGCAAGCGAAAGACTGAAAGATGTATATAAATGTATATAAAGCCAGAAACGGTCACAATCGGTCTCTAGAGTATGAACACCTTACTGAGTCACCATATACATGTATTAGTTTCAAAATCAAAATGCCAAAAAAAGTGGTACAACTATAATGGTAAACCCTGTAGTGCGGTCATCTGAATGGCTTAAGCGAAGCCTCCAAAGAACTGCATGTAGGAGAACTCGTCCTGATCATCGTAGTAATCAGGCACAGCCTCCTGTGTCTCGTCGATACCTGCATCTAAGACAGAGTCTGGTGGGTGTTCAGAATACCGTCCTGTAACGTGGGAGTGAGTAGCTAACTCAGTGGAACGATAAAGCATGGGTTAACATGTTATCAATTCAGTCAAGCAGTAATGATAAAGTAGTACTATCAAACACTCCTAAATACTCTTATTAATGCAAATATGGAATGCAGTCATGATGCATGCCCTTGCCAATGCTCCCTCTTGCGACACCATCTTACGTCCGCGGCATGCGTTCATCCCTCAGTGCTCCACAACGCTAGGCACATGCAGTGCTGTGTTATGAGCGTGATTACCGAGTTGTTGTTAGTCCTTTTCATACAGCAGTATTGGAAAACTAAGGTACCTCCCTTATATCATTCCCAAACAATGATCCATTCAAGGGTTATCAGTCCTAGATAATCTCATATGATGATACGGTTATAGGTCGTTGTAAAGGGCTGCAAGGGCTGTTGCACGAACTCGTTGCACCGCTCCCCCATCACCTTATCAATACATGCCTAGTTTATACTCTGTTTACTACGGGAAGACTCGTCGCCTCACTGCAGATTTAAAGTATGCTTGAAGTCACTACAAAGGGCTGTCAGGGCTGTTACTCGCAATCATTACACCACTCCCCCATCACCAAATCAGTGTAGGCTGACATCTCGAATACAGTGTCCAATACCTCAGTATTCAGCTCACGAGTCTGAGTTGCTCACTGATCACTACAGGGAGGCACATCGCCCCAGCGTAGGCCGACAGCTCGACCACGATGTCCCATACCACCATGCCCGGCTCATGAGTCTTAGCAGATCAAGGTACCAAGGTTAAGTAGGATTCACTGGTGAGCAGGGTACCTTAGGTTCAAACAGAGGCGTCCCTACATGGTGAACATACATCGGCAGATTGGGTTACTTTACGAGATCGACTAGCACGAGCGCACGTTGAGTTGAGCGACATTAAGTGTGCAAACACTCCGTGTGGCCTAACCACTGCCAACAACTTTAGTACGACTCGGGTTCGTCAAACACGCCCTACGTAGCGAATGAATCTCAACCACGACTTCAAGCCTGTTACCAATTGCTTGGACTATAACTTAGTCCCAATCACATTCAATCCATAACTAGAAACATGTATAGTAGTCAAAGCATAATTAACAAGTAATTCAAACATGTTGACAAGCATGTTATAAAGCACAATGTAAGCACGAAATACAACACGTACATTTCATAAGTAAGCGATTAAATTAAACAACTTGCATGGAGGAAATCATACACATCTCTAAGGTAATCGAGAATCCTATCTCAACACCTACCTAAAGCACTATCTCCTAAGTACTTACTCATACAAGCATTTTCACAAACACTTAGACGACACTTATTTAACATGCATAACGTATATTAGCCAAAACATGTATTTGGGCGAATCCTTTCATCGAGAAAGTGTTACACACATATATAGCATATACACATAGTATTTAATTATAGAAAACACACTTTCATATATTGTACGTATATGGTATTTTCTACAATTATACCGAATAACTGAACGCCATAATTTGCATACGTATCTGAATCGTAAAATGAACAACGCATTTTGCATGTGAAATAACATCCAGATCATGAATCTATCATTATCTAACATTGAAAGCTTTGAAAACCATAGCCTATACGTCTATAGTCCGCACCTTACGTCGTAGAATCGTAACGAAGTTGATAGAATCTCTAAGTCTTCGTCGAGGTTGATATGACTACCTAAAGCACGAGTTGAGTCAGCTATTTCGCTACTTACTACATTGGAAACCTTAAAACAGATTAGGGTTAGGGTTTTCTTACCTAGGAACAAAGCTGGAATTGCTGGAAAAGTGATTAGATCGTGATGGTTAAGCACGTATGGTGGCAGGGTAGAGTATCAGGAAGAATCTCTCACTCTTCTCACACTTTCTCTCTTTTCTCTCTTCTCTCTCCTAGGGTTTCTCTCAAATTCGTATGGGATGAGAGAGTGAGGGTTTAAGGTTCTTATATAGGCTTAAAACTCACTAAATTAGACTCAGGGCCATAATATACTTAGGTTATGTCCAAATACGGACTGTTCCGTTTCAACGGAGCACTTCTGGAGCCCCCCCCCCCCCTTGAGCCAAAGGTCGGACTTAAGCTCACTAACCTTCGATCTAGGTCGAGTTAAGTTTTCATTCCAGTCGGGTTCCCAGATCACACGTGGCGGATCAGTTTCAGTTCAACGGTCACTGAAACTCGATCAGGGTTACAAGTACACGGACATGTATGGGAAATGTTCCCTGATACGAGGGTGTATTTGGGTCAGATTCCGACGGTCTGATAGCTTATATTTGGCCCGCAAGCGACAAGTCTCAGATTACTTAAATTAGATTTAATTTATAAAGAAAACCATGTTTTCTCGCACTCCTCGCTCCGGGCTCAAGCGAATAGTCCTGGGACACTATCTGGTTTTGATTTCCGAGATGGTTGTCAAGCCCAGCAAGGCGGTCCTAATTCTATAACTTCGTATTATTCAGACTTTCGATGTACGATCTAGATCTGATACGGAGTTTCGTGATGCTCCCGAGAGCAGCCAGGTAATGAGATTGATCCTATATTTTTGGTTAATGTAGCGTCAACGATTCCATAAGTTTTGGGTCTTGCAGATCGTATTTAAAGTGATTAGTACGGATTTCGTATGTAATCTAGTTTAACACTAGTTGATCCTCGTCTAATTTCTAAAGGATTTGGTCCTGAGTGATTTCTGCCTGAGGTGATACTAGGGTCTTTGTACGGGATTTTTCGAGTTGTTACAAATCCAGTAATCCAGTAGGTGTTAACCTATTCCTATAGAAGGACGTCCATTCACCATTGTTGAACGTCTAGTACTCAATAGTACTATTGAATCTTTTGGAGTGGAATTACTTTTGGAAGTAATAAGTTGGCAGAACATCCTTAATCTTGGAGGATCGTATCAACTAGGGGTGATTCAAGAATTCTTCAATCACTATCATGTCACTAGTAATGATCCCCATAGCATTTAGGTCGAACTTTTACATTACTCAAAGATCATCACTCCGATCACCCTGGCTCATCTTCTAGATCTTCATGTCACTCGGATTCCAGTAACTAACAGGAATCTCAACGGTCTGGGTGTATGGGGAGAAATTACTTGTGCATTATGTCAAGGCACTACCGTTCCACGAAATGATGACAATTTACTTCACATCAACTATCTTGGACCCACTTTCAAAATTCTTCATAACATTTTTGGGTCTAATGTATATCCCTGTGATGTCGAAAGAAATCATCTCTCTCCATTTATTATCAATGTGTTGTATGATATACATTCAGAAAATCAAGTGTGCCTGCCGACTCTTCTCCTCAAGCAAATAGTCCGTGTCATCCAAGGCAATTATCGGGAGAAACTGTGCTTTCCCGTACTCATATGCAAATTAGTACATCATGCGGGACTTCCTGCCACATCTGATGCTGTGTATCCTGAAGCATGGTTTGACAGTAATGCAGC
Organism: Magnolia officinalis; assembly: GCA_021015155.1. Classification (NCBI taxonomy): domain Eukaryota; kingdom Viridiplantae; phylum Streptophyta; class Magnoliopsida; order Magnoliales; family Magnoliaceae; genus Magnolia; species Magnolia officinalis. Next base: position 45,841,654 of record JAJHSJ010000002.1, on the reverse strand, counting down.
CCAGGAAGCCCAACAATTGTGTCTCTCTTCGTCTCCCCCCATGGTTCGCTTTTCCATGCCAAGGAATGTCCAACATGCTCAACCATCGAATCAGCCTACAGATGGAGGGTCCAATCGCACGCCAATGGTCAGCCCAGAGTCAATCACAAACTGCCAGTCCCATCATTTAGAATGACACCTTTTGAATGGGATGGCTGGAATGGAGGAACGACTGTACAACTGTGAAAGCAGCCTCACCACAATCGAAGAGAAGGTCGACGTCCTCCAGCACACTACTCAATAAGTGGTGGACTTGCTTACATAGAGCAATCCTCGTGGACATTGAGCTCATGTCGAGGAGTACAACTACGGACGGACTGCCACGCATGTCTATTTTGCCCTGACTAAATACTTTACTGTAAAATCCTTGGGCAGTTTTTTTTGGATATGACGTTTTGATCAGGATAACTGTTAATTTGCTGTCAATCTTGGGGAGTTTATTTTGGATAGTTGGAAATTTTTGGTTTCATTTTGGTAATGGCTGAGTTCAATTCTTACTTTTACTGCCATGATCAGGTTTTAAAATTTCCCTGGTTTATCAAGTTTCTAATATGGTATGCAAGTACTGTTCTTTACTAATTATTCTATCTGCTATATCACTGTTTTATTTGATCTACTATGCATACATATATTCTAAAATTGATGTTTGCTTAAATTGAGTTGATTATTATTCATCAATTGATCTGCTTCTGCCTGGTCGGTTCTCCCAAGCAATTCACTCTTCAGTCAATATCACTTGATCTATCTTTGTCAATAACTGACAAAAGGGGGAGAGCATTTGCAAACACCTCGAACGAAAATTGTGTATCTGCTTGAATAGTTGTGCAGGTGTTTAGGGGGAGCAAGCTGCAACAAGAAAGGGGGAGTTTACATGTCAGGGGGAGCAGCTACCGGTTGTGTACATGGGCTAGAAATTGTAAAATTGTGTAAAAGCATCTACACACAATTTAGAGTGTGTTTGCCTAGAGTATTCTATGGTGTGTTGGGTTTTTGTCACGTAATTGACAATGGAGGAGATTAAAAGTGCCCTACTATGTCAAGTTACGTGAGTGTTGAGTCAGATTATCTACAGAGCCTGATAGGAAGATCATTTCAAGCGTCTGCCTCAACCGGATATGTGCAAGCTCGCCACAGGTAAATTTAAAGCCTCATATCCCTTATCTCAAAACACCTGGTGAATAAAACCCTTAAAAATAAGCTAGAAAAGCATAGGGTTTTTAAGTGAGAAAACTTTTTCAAATAGGAAAATCTCTAAGTTTTTCTCGCCTTGTCGATTTTATTGAAACACACTCGCTATGATCGACCTGCGCCGTCGAGTCCTCGATGCTTCATCGATATGATCGGAAAGAGGACCAAATATGTCCAGCAACTTCACAACATATCTTGATGAATTATCGATGTATCGATACACCTATTGATACCATCGATAATCAAATCTCGAGCCCATCGAAAGTGGCTTGATAAAATCGACAAGAAAATTTTTGGCGCCCCTATTTTTTAAAGAAAAATTCAAATTTCTTCGATATATCGACGCACCTTCCGATATGATCTGAAATCAAATATCGATAAGATCGGAAGTCCATCGATGATATCGACCGTGGGCGCGCATTTCTTTCAGCAGATTTTTCAGATTGTTTTTAACTTTGATTGGGGGTCATTTGAGGAAATCGATATTCATATGTCGATGATATCGAGGCCGAGTCAATTGCATCGAAACTGGACACAAACTGTCCAGCAAGTTTACTGGTAAATCTATTGGATTTATCGATGCATCGACACTGCCTTCGATATCATCGATATACAAATTCCAATGACATCGGCTGACCCTTGATCATATACTAAAACCTGAAATATTTCATGACAAGTCTCTCTCATTTTTCAAGTGTCGATAGATCGAACCTACCATTGATGGAATCCGAGTTTGAAATCCGATGATATCGACAGTGGTTTCGATTCATCGACCATCTGGCAAAAGGTTTCAAAAGCGTATGACTTTGAGTTCAAGTCATTGAGCATACCATCAATGCTATCGAGAGTATACACTCGATGATATCGAACTCGGTCATAAATGTGACTGTTTTATATCCGTTGGAACCTTTTGCCTATATATAGAGGACTTGTCTGTTGTTGCTGAGAGAGACAGAAAGCAGAGAGAGCTTTTGAGTGTTTAACCTTAGATCATATACCCAAAGCCCTTTCTCTTAAGGAAGTTCATCCTCCAATCCACCCTCACCATTGATATTCAATAGAGTGGATTGGGGAATGAACTTCTGCATTCAAGGATCCTCCACCTACTACCTTAATGGTAAATCATTAAGCTGGGATGCCTTGAATGCCTAGATGATTGGAACTACTCTATCTTCCGTATAGGAAAACCTTTAGGGAGTAGGATTCCATCATAACCTTGACCTAACCCGTCACCATATATCGGTACATCTTTTTCTGTTGCGGATCAAGGGAGTAGAAGACTATTCGTCAACAAGGAGGAGGAGATCTTTGGAATTGTTCTTATCGGGACTCATCAACTTATTTGTAAGTATCTAGAGTCCAAGAGGACACTTGTGATCATTCCTTTTTAGGATTGGGTCTTAAGTGGTTCTCACCCTTCAAGCCCTCATTGGACGCCTCTGGGAGTGTACGTAGTGGGTGCGTTGTGTGGACCCTTGCTCTATGGAGAGCATAAACATCTGGTTGAAGGTGAACCAGTCAAAACCTTAGGATTGAGGTGAACCGTGTGAAACCTCGGGTTAGAGGTAAACCACGTAAAACCTCTGTTAGGGTCTTATGGAAGATCCTTGACCAATATGCCTAAAAGTGGGTGCGTTGTGTTGACCCTTGCTCGTGAGAGCATAAACAGTCAGCCTCAATGTAGGTTGTAAAGGTTGAAGGTGAACTAGATTTAAAATCTTAGGTTTGAGGTGAACCACTGTGAAACCTCCTTAGTGAAATCTGGTACACTTAAGGGTTGAGTGCGGTTACCAGGAGTGGAGTAGACAAGTAGTCGAACCACTATAAAAATGAATGTGTTTGTGATTGCTCTTCTTCTGTGTTTGTGATTCATGTTGATGCATTCATATTTATATATCTGATCACACCTCACACACATTCACAGTCATATCCATCATAAACTAAGTTTTATATATTGCTACTCTTTGAATAGTTTGTGCTTGGATCCTCTACCAGGCTTGGAAGCCAATAGAGTTACATTGAGTAATCCTAATGTGTGCTTGCTAATTAAGATTAGTGTAGTAAGATTTTAAATAAATCATAAAAACCTTAAAAGTCCTATTCACCCCCCTTTAGGACTTATTGTCATATTCTTACTTCAACTAAAGCGGTCTTCACTGCTATTTCAGGAAACTGGGTTCATAAAGTTCCCGATCGCCAAATTCGGTGTCGACAGCCTCGTATTACCCCATTCTTGGCGCTCAACACCCATATACTAGGTTCTGATCATGGGATCCTACAAGGAGGATTTTTAACATGAATTTGTTTCATAATAATCATAGCCTAACCCATGAATAATAACAAGGACACCATCACAAAATCCACTATGATAAAAACTTTAAGTACAATCCGTAAGGGAAATATAATATCAATATCATAAGCTCTAGAAGATAGTTGCACACTCCAATCTCGATGCTGCAACAACATCCTAGCATCACTTGCACGAATCGATCGTGCATAAGCTTAGAGAAAGGTTAGAGGGTGATGTAAGTGTGTGCGCAAGGTATATGCCAAGAATGCAATATCATAGTAATGTGGAAACCTGCTGATAAGTCCTCAAATACTATCAGTCGTAACAAGGCTATGTTATGCAAGGCATGAATGTTATCGGCCATACAAGGCTATGCGATGTAAGGCATGAATGCTATCGGTCATACCTAGGCTATGCGATGCAAGGCATGAATGTTATCAGTCATACCAAGGCTATGTGATGCAATGCCTACAAGGCCAATGTTATATGCGAGATGCAACTCAAGCATCCTCATATGAATCCACATAATAATACAACTTATCTATGAAATATCACAGGGGTCTAGTACACTCCAAACCAGATTACCACCCCATCGTGTACAACAAGGTGAGTGGAAGAGACCTCACTATCCACCTCACCAGTAGTCTACCAATATCTACCCGACACATTGATAGCGGACTCATTCCTCGAGCTGGTCAAACTCAGCCTAGCTTTGCCCCCTCCCCTCAGTGGATAAGGCCACACCCCGTTCAAACCGACCATAACACAGTGGGAAGTGCGACCTCCTGGTATTCGGCACTTGGCGCTCATGCATCCACTCGGTCTAGACATTGGAGCAACTTCTTGGTATCATAAGGGTTTAAGGAATTTCACCTAGGGACATCTATCGTGCACCATGTAGAACCAAAATATTTTCAGTGTCCAATCCTGCCATCCACAATATGCCTGTGGAGGCTTCGGCCCTGATGTCAATAGGGCGTACAATAACCATAGCATACAATGTAAGATGCATGAGTCACACCATTTAGTCATACTTCAATCTTGTGCGTACTACGCGCACATGTAGGGCGACTCCGTCTATCAGGGAGTCCCATAAAGAATCTTGCCCAATGACATATGTTATTATGCACATGGGCATGAATCATAATGTTATACTAACACATACTTAGTGATAATCGGCCTATATATATGGTGGGGTCCATAGAAGGAGAGCAGATCCATAACATAAAGGTCAATCCTCAACTGTGAATATACCAAATCTGACATCATAGATCTTACCATATACGGTAATGATATACTCTCCTCATGACAAGGATGGGCCTAGGGACAATAAGTGAGATTCCTCACCCGTTCCGACACGTAACAAACTGGGCTTCCCAATGGGCCCGGTATGCACAAGGTTTGCTCTATGACCTTGGAAAAATCTACAAGGGATGATGGAAACACCAGTAATAATGGGGCCCCAACAGTTTGGGGTAAGCCCAATGAGGTGAGATGGATCACACTAATAACAGTGGGGACCCATCAATTCGGGTTAGTCCACTAAGGGAAGATGAGAATGGGCCTAATAATGGGCCTTAGGGAGATTATAATGTGGGCATTTAACCACCATTGCTCTTACAATATGTACATTTAACCATCATTGCTCCGAAGGCATGGCCCATTTAGAACCTATCCTATAATGGGGGCCCATATGCCTAATACTTGCTAAGAATGGTAATAATCATAAATGTTATCACATATATCATGGTGGAGTCACGCATCACAATTGGGCCACATCACATAGGCCTCTTGTGAGACCCGACCTGAGTTCGCATGTGTGCATATGTGTGTGTGAGTATGCATTCCATTCATTTTGGTCCCGCGGTCCTACTGGTCAAATTCTGGTGACCTGCGACCCTCGGATTGTGTTTACGATCATCCTTGGGTCTGGTTACGTAGACCTGAATCAGATTGACCCGAGACCTATGTCATTGCGATCGCATCGTCGTTGCGGTTCCAACGACGTGTCTTATGCATCCATCCGATGTATAGATCATAAGTTGTGTGTATCTCATGTTATAGCCCATGATCATGATCGCGTGGCCCACCTAGGAGTGGTGTGCATGTTTTCATAGATGGTCACATCCCTAATGCATAAGTTTCAACACACACTACCCAACACCACCCAAAATTTCATAGCCTACAATACCCACCACCCAAACATCGCCCTACATAGCTAGCTATTATGAGATTTTTCTAACCTAGGCAATCATGAACCTCCTTTCCTGCAAAGTCATCATGACTTGCTCTAACCAATGCTACCTTTCTCTAGAAATTTCATAATTTCATTTCCTATTCCCTAGCAACCCCATCATTTCTCTTTTACATCTCTCTTTATCTCCTCTTTTTCCCTCATTTTCTCCTCTCTCCCTGTAACATCCCAGATTTTTGCCAACCTGGGATTAGACGTCCTTAGGCAATGGGTCGATCCTAACACCTTATCAACTTGTCAAAACTCAGTCCCAAAGGCTAAAAATCGCTTGTGAACCCATTTCTTTCACAAATCCCATCCTTCACCACCTTGCTCTTCAATCTTTCTAAGTACTTTCACCCTAGACACTATCTTAAACTAGCTAAGTAGTATAACTTGGATCACTTTATATACAAACTACAAAGGACTAAGTACCACCTCAGACAAAAATCTTACAGGACTAAATCCTTTAGAAATTAGGCGAGATTTAGCTAGTGTTAAACTAGAGTGCCTGTGAAATTAGCACCAATCACTTTAAATATGATCTGCATGACCCAAAACTTGTAGAATCATTGACGCTATGTTACCCTAAAACGTAGGATCAATCTCATTACCCGGCTGCTCACGGGAGCATCTCGAAACTCCATATCGGATCTGGACCGCACGTCGGAAGTCCGATTAACACGAAGTTAAGGAACTAGGACCGCCTCGTTGGGCTTGACAACCATCTCGGAAATCAAATCCAGATAGTGTCCCAGCACTATTCGCTTGAGCTCAGAGTGAAGAGTGTGAGAAATGTGAAATTAATTCAAAATAAAATATCTTGAATAGTAATCTGGCACCACTCGCTTGCAGATCAGTATTAAGCAACCGGACCGTCAGAATCAGACCAAATTACACCCTCGGATCAGGAGAAATTTTATACACATTTACATGTACTCGGAATCTCCGATCGAGATCCGCTGACCGTTGAACTGAAACTGGTCCGCCACGCATGATCTGGAAATTCCACTGAAGCGAAAACTTAATAGAACATAGATCCAGCGTTAGTGAGCTTAAGTCTGACCTTTGACTCAAGGAAGGCCGCCAGAAACCCTCTTTTAAGCTGAAACAATGCCAATTTGATTATAATGTAAGTATACCTTGAACATAAGTCTATTTCGGTTAGTTTTTAGGCTATATAAGGACCTTAAACCCTCTCTCATGGCAGCCATACGAATTTGAGATTGAGAGAGAGAAAAGAGAGAGAAAGTGTGGGAGATGTGGGAGAATCTCCCTGCCACTCTTCCTTGCCGCTATACGAGCTACACCGCTTCATTCTAATCGCTTTCCCGGTGATTCCGGCTCCGTTTCTAGGTAAGAAACCCTAACCCTAATCTGATTTGGGGCTTGGGTGGTTGTAGGTTATGAAATAGCTAACCTATTTCGTTCTATAGGTTGCCAAACTGCCGAATACGGAAGCTTAGCAAACCTATCGACTTTGTTACGATTCTACGACAAAAGGTGCGGACTTTAGGTGTATAGGTTATGGTTTTCAACGCTTTCAATGTCAGATAATGATAGATTCATGATCTGCAGCAATTGCACATGTACAAAGTGCTTTCCGTTTTCTGTTTCGATTAAAGATGAAGAATATGAAATTTTACATATTCTAGGTGTTCGTAGAAAAAACCGTATACGTATTTTTTTTGAAAATGTGTTAGACATGTTTATTTGTTGTATGAATATATGATATATGGATAAAATACTTATATGGCGAAAGGATTCGCATAAATACATGTTTTACTAATATACACTATGTATGTAGAAATACTGTATTGTAAGAAGTACAGTATACATGTATATTTTAGTGATGTGTTTGCCATGATTAATTGTTGTATAAGTATATTATGTGTGCATAAAATACTTACTTGGCAGATGGACTCGCCCTAATACATGTTTGTCAACATACACTATGTATGTTGAAATAGTGTATGATAAATGTTTGTGGAAATTCTTGAGTGAGTAAGTGTTTGGATGTTGATGCCTTAGGAGGGTGTTGAGATGGGATTCTCAACTACCCTAGGGACATGTATGATTACCTCCATGAGGTTGTTTACTTAAACCGCTTACTTGCGATATATGTGTTTGTATTCCTATTGATGTAGTGCTTTACAACATGCTTTATATCATGCTTTATAACATGCCTTGTAACATGCCTATTAGCATGCTGAGATTACTTTGTTTATCATGCTTTACTCCACATGCTATGGATGAGAATTGATTGAGTTTGGGACTATGTCTATAGTCCAGACAATCAGTACTAGAATTGAATTCGTGGCTGTGATTCATTTGTAACGTGAGATGTGTTCGACGAACTCTAGTCGTACTTCGGTTGGCGATAGTGGTTGGCCACGCGAAGTGCTTATGCACTTCATGTCGTTTAACTTGTTGTGCGCTCGAGCTAACCGAGCTCGTCAGGCAACCCGATTTGTCTTATGTATGCTCACCATGTTTGGACGCTACTACTTGAACCTAGGGTACCAAACTTACCAGTGAAATCCCTTTTAACCATGGTACCTCGATCCGCTAAGACTCATGAGCCGGGCATGGTGGTATGGGACACCGTTGTCGAGCTGTCGGCCTACGCTGGGGCCACGTGCCTCCCCGTAGTGACCAGTGAGCAACCAAAATCGTGAGCCGATTATGGTGGTATGAGACACTATATTCGTGCTGTCTGCCTACATTGATAAGGTGATGGGGGAGCGGTGCAACCTTTGTGCGTAACAGCCCTGGTAGCCCTTTGTAGTGACCTCGAGCATACTCTGAAATCACAGTGCGCCTTAGGGTGTGCCGCGGTATATAGAGTATGAACTAGGCCTGTCTCTCTATTGTGATGAATCGTTTAAGGGGTGATGGGGGAGTGGTGTAACCTTTGTGCGTAACAGCCCTGGCAGCCTCTGCACTGACCTAAAAAACACACCGTCGTCTGATATTAACTAGGACTGACGACCCTAGAATGGATCATGTTTGGGAATGATACAAGGGAGGTACCTTAGTTTCCCAATCCTGCTGCTTGAAATGGACAAATTAAAAACTCGATAATCATGCTCATCATGCATTGCATGTGCCTGGAAGATGTGGAGCACTGTGGGATGAAAGCATGCAGCGAGCGTGAGATGGTGTCGCATGAGGGAGAATGTCGGTGAGGGCATCCATCATACCTGCATCCATACTTGTATTAATAAGAGTAGCTAGGAGTGTTTGATTTTACTGCTTTATCATTATTGCTTGACTGTGTTGATAACATGTTAACCTACGCTTTACTGTTCCACTGAGTTAGCTACTCACTCCCACTTTACGGGACGGTGTTGTACACACCAACCAGATTTGTTGAGTTTCAGGTGATGGCGATGCTTGTGAAGCAGAGTCGGAATACTTCTATGAGGATAGGAGGAGTGATCAAAGAGATTTTGAGTCCAGGTCGACCGATAAGGCAGTCTCCGAAGTATAGAGGTGCTACACTTCTACCTGATGGATTCGAACACTCGCACTCGACCTATCCCTTTCACTGAGGTGCTCCTATCTGTATCTCTCTGGCAGGTCAATGAAGACCTGATATTGTATTGACGGGGCTATGGTACTTGGGATAGGAGACATTACACTTCCTCACATTTGGTATATTTTAGAACTGTACTTGTAATTATTTAACCTGGTAATGTTATCACACTCTGGAGACTCATCATAGTTTATATATTTTATCTATCTATCACAGTCTTCTGCTTGCAAATTTAACTGTCTCTGGAGTATGATATGCTGTTTTGGCTTAATCTCACTCATGTTCAATGCACGAATACAGTCAACATTCAATCATCATTTATTTTGTTGCATAAGTGATGTTCTGGAACTCGGGAGTTGAGTTTATGCTCGACCCCCGATTTTCAGGGCGTTACACTCCCATTGCTAGAACCTCCAAAACATCCTACCTTGCTAAAAATTTCAGCCACATTTCTTCCATCTCCCTCCTCATCTAACCCTCCACTTCCCATCTTGACACTTCATCCATGGTCCTTAAAGCCTAAGGATTTCAATGCATCAAGAACTTTGAAGATTCAAGCAAGGTGGGTGCTCTTAAATCCTTCTTCATCTCATCTTTAGAGACTTGTGAGACCCATTAAATGATGATGGAGGTCCCTCATGTCTCCACGATTGAGGCCAATGGCCAATTTCCTTGCATGTATGATCCATGGATGGGGCCATTCTCCATGGACCCCATCATGGCATTTTTTTTTTGATGCATGTCATGTAGGGGTCATCTATACCATAGATTTTTGGTGGGAGAAGGCACTCCCACCATATGATTGATTCCTAGTACATGCATGGAGCTAGATCTAGTTTGTATGTGATTTAATACATGACATGTATTCGTCGTGTTGAAGGGAGGGCCTCAATAGTGGTGAATACCCTCCCTTATGGCCATATTTTTCCTTTTCCCCCTTAAATCTATCCTTCATTTTTTATGTGTGTAGCCCACTTAGGGGACCTGGAAAATTTAGACCGTCCAAGCAAGGTGGACGCCCATGGTTGTTCATTCCTTGGACGTTGACACCCTATTTGCTCCAATTTGAATGCATGCAATGGGTTTTTGTGAAGGGGTTTTGTCTGGAAGTCTGTAGGGCCCACTGAGGTGGACCACAACACTAATCTTGTGGTGTATTTCCCCCTTTAATCAGTGGTTAATCAGTGGTTATGATCAGTTATTTCAAGTCATACCTTGCTGTCCATAAACATTCTAAACTGTTTTTGGGTTGTTTTTGGCATAGTTTATAGACTGATTTAGAGGATGTTTTACCTCCATTAATTGATTATTTCTAGCGGTGTGGACCCCACCTACAAGCATGTTAAGTTTCACCTTCATTTGTCCCAGTTTGATCACCCAAAAGGGTGGGCCAAGGAGGGTGGACGGTCCAAATTTTTCTGGACTGTCTAGCCACACTGTTTGTTGGAACAACATAAATATCACCATGATTTTGAAATGGTGGGCCACCTTTGTGGACCCCACCTTGCTGTATACTTGTATATGAAGGTTAGCCTTGCATTTTCACAAATTTTGACAGACCTGGGCCCACTCTAATGGGTTGAACAAGTGAGGAGCAGCAACATTGTTTCAGCAGCAGATTTTTTTTTGAAATACCTTGTTGTCCACAAATTACAGGAGTTAAATAAAATACTTTTACTATCCAAAAAATTCTAAAATTTCTCAAAGATGTGTCCCACCCATCGTAGGACCTACATGCAAAATTTTAGGGCCAATGGACCCCATTTGGGCATCCAAAATGGTGGGCCAACATAGTGGGCTGCAAGAAATTTCCGTTGTGTAGTCCAGCAACATAGTTCCATAAAAACAAGTTTTTCAAAAATATTTTTTTCAGAAGATGGGCCATATTTTTAGATCCTACCTTGTTATAGACTTGATGAGAGACCTTGAGTCCAAATTTTAGGAATTTTGGAGGCCCAGAACCCACCCATTTGGAAAGGCCAAATTCAGGACAGTTATTTCCAGCAACATTTCACCCTGGACAGATTATAACTCCAGAATTTATTAAAATACTTCTGAGTGCGTGTTGTACATTACCCACTCATCTGGTGGGACCCATAGTAATGTGTGTGGGTCGTCAGAAAATAAATACTATAAATTAATTTATTTGCTGGACTCCAACAAACCCAGAAAGCGGGTGGGCTGGAAATTCAGCAATGGGCTCAATGTTGCCACCCTATAAATGTCTGTTTTGGGGCTGCATGACCCACTAGATTTGAGGAGTGTTTAAGTCAGTATCTTACCATTTTATTTTTTTTTGGGCTTAATTAGTGCATGATTAATGGCCCATTTCAATGAGATTCTTTTTGGGCTAGTCTTCTAGTTAATTAATGGGCCATATAGGCTTAGTTGGGCTGGAATTTTTGTCAGGCCCGTTGTACCCTTGGGTCCTATATTTACCATGCCATTGTGACAGGTCTTATGGGCCAAATACTTAAGTAGTTGGGCGCTTGCTTGCCCACTATAATAAATCCATACTTGGGCCGAGATATGAGGCCCAACTTACTTGTGTTAAATATAAGGATTTCTCATATGTTGGGATAATGGGCTGCCCATTAGGCCCACCATAATGAGTGAGCCTATGACCCTTATGGTTGGGCTCTAACCTTGTTTAAGGGCCTATCAGGTTGCCTATGTATTGGGCTTAGTGTATGGTCCACTAGGCCATGGATTGATTGGGCCTTGGACTTTTCCTTTCATACGTCTAAGCAAGGTGGACGCCCACGGTTGTCCATTCCTTGGACGTTGACACCCTATTTGCTCCTATTTGGATGCATGTAATGGGTTTTTGTGAAGGGGTTTTGTCTGGAAGTTTGTGGGGTCCACTGAGGTGGACCACAACACTAATATTGTGGGGTATTTCTCCCTTTAATCAGTGGTTATGATTAGTTATTTCAAGACATACCTTGCTGTCCATAAAAATTCTAGACTGTTTTTGGGTTGTTTTTGACATAGTTTATGGACTGATTTGGAGGATGTTTTACTTCCATTAATTGATTATTTTTGAAGGCGTGGACCTCACCTAGAAGCATGTTAAGTTTCTGTAACGCCCTAAAAATCAGGGGTCGAGCAAAGCTCAACTCCCGAGTTCTAACGCATCACTTATGCAACATAGATAATGATGATCATGATGAGAGCATTGAAATATGAATGAGATTATATCAAAACAGTATATCATACTCTAGAGACAAGTGAAATTGCAAGCGGAAGACTGTGATAGATATATAAAATATATAAATTGTGGTGAGTCTCCAAAGTGTGATAATGTAACCAGGTTAATTAATTATAGGTACAATTCCAAAATATACCAAATTGTGTAAGGTCATCTAGTCGACATCCCTGTAACCCCGTCGATCAAGACACGGCTCACATGAAGCCGCCAAAATACAGCATATACGAACATGCATCATCGTCATCACAAAGATCCAGCTCCGCCTCATAAGCAATGCCATCACCCGCAGCTACAACAGGGTCTGGTTGGTGCGTACAACACCGTCCCGTAACGTGGGAGTGAGTGATCAACTCAGTGGAAGATTAAAGCATATGTTAACATGTTATCAATTCAATCAAGAAGTAATGATAAAGCAGTACAATTAAACAATCCTAAATACTCTTGTTAACGCAAGGATGAAATGTATACATGATGCATGCCCTCGCCAAACTACCCCCTTGCGACACCATCTTACGCCCGTGGGATGCGTTCATCCCTCAGTGCTCCACATCTTCCAGGCACATGCAGTGCTATGTTATGAGCGTGATTACCGAGTTATTATTAGTCCTTTTTATACAGCAGTATTGGGAAACTAAGGTACCTCCCTTATATCATTCCCAAACAATGATAAATTCTAGGGTCGTCAGTCCTATAAAATCTCATACGATGATCTGGTTCTAGGTCGCTGTAAAGGGCTGTTACACGCACTCGTTGCACCGTTCCCCCATCACCTTATCAGTACAGGCCTAGTTTATGCTCTGTTACTACGGAAAGACTCGTCGCCTCACCGCAGATTCAGAGTATGCTCGAGGTCACTACACTGAGCACGGTTAGGGCTGTCAGGGCTGTTACATGCACTCGTTACACCACTCCCCCATCACCCATCAAAACAGTGTAGGCCGACAGCTCGAATATAGTGTCCCATACCACCTTATCCGGCTCACGAGTCTGGGTTGCTCACTGGTCACTGCGGGGAGGCACATCGCTCCAGCGTAGGCCGATAACTCTATCACGATGTCCCATACCAGCATGTCCAGCTCATGAGTCTTAGCAGATCGAGGTACCAAGGTTAACGGGATTTCACTGGTAAGTTTGGTACCTTAGGTTCAAGCAGTAGCATCCAAACATGGTGAACATACATTAGACAGATCGGGTTACTTGACGAGTTCGACTAGCACGAGCACACATCAAGTGGATCGACTTGAAGTGCATAAGCACTCCGTGTGGCCTAACCACTGCCGACAATCGACGTACAGCTCTGGTTCGTCAAACAAGTCCTTCGTGGTGAATGAATTTCAGCCATGAACTCAAGGCCTGTTACCGATTGCCTGGACTATACAATAGCCCCAATCACATTCAATTACAGATAGTTAAAGTAGTAATGGATCAACATTTCAAACCACACAATCAAAGTCTGATATTGTCCGCTTAGGGCTGCCAGGGCTGTTGCACGCAATCGTTACACCACTCCCCCATCAACCTTTACGGGTTTTATGGAATACAACTTAAACATGAATTTAAACATATGCATTACATAGAGAAACAGACATTATATTATACGGTACATGGAGGAAAGCATACACATGGTTAAAGGAGTTAAGAATCATATCTCAACACCCTTATACATTACAATTTACTAACTACTACCCATTCAGCCATTTCACCAAGCACTTTAGACTACATACATCAACATACATGACATATGTTGATCACATAGGTAGTAGGCCAAATCCTTTCACTAGGGAGTTGCCCCACTTATAACACGCGTGCACCTACGACGGATAGTCATGGCAAGCAGGAATCCAAGTTCCATATTCATTCATTCATTTCCACAAACAATTGGGCTACACATTTTAACGTATATAGCGTATATTGGCCGTGGTGTGATTTAGGGCAAGTCCTTTCGCTAAGGAGTTGTTGCACATGCAACACGTACATACCCGCGACGGGTAATCATGGCAGGCGTGAATTCAAATTGCATACACATTCAAACATTTGCACAAACACTTAGGCTACGCATTGTAACATACACGGCGTATGTTAACATAACATGTATTAGGCTAATCCATTCACCCAAAAGTTGATGCACATGCATCTAGCATACACAGATAGCAATTAATCATGGCAAGCACGAGTCCATATTTCATACGTATACGGTATTTTCTACAAATACGAGGAATACAATATATTCAACATAGTTAACGTATATCTGAAAAATGAAACAAACAACACTTTGAACATGTGCAATAGTATATAGATCATGAATCTATCATTATCTGACATTGAAAGTTTTGAAAACCATAATCTATACGTTTAAATCTGCACCTTTTGCCGGTATATGCAAAACGAAATCAGTTTGAACACAACGAGTTTGTCTACGGCACAACGACAACCTATAACAGGGAATATGTTAGCTATTCCACCTTCTATTCTAGTTGAATCTCCAAAATAGGTTAGGGTTAGGATTTCTCACCAGAAAACGGAATCAGAATTGTCCTAGGAGCGATACGGATGTGGCGGTTAAGCACGTAGGACGATGGGATTGAATCCCAGGAAGAATCCCCACTTCGCTCTCTCTCTCTCTCTTCTCTATTCTCTCTCCTAGGGTTTTTCTCAAATTCGTATGGGCTAAATGAGAGAGGGTTTAAGGTCCTTATATAGGCTCAAAACACTCCAAATTAGACCCAGGGCCAAGGTATACTTAGGTTATAGCCAAAGTAGGTCTATTCCGTCTCAACGGAGAACTTCTGGAGCCCCCCTTTCTGCGTGCGGTCGGACTTAAGCTCACCAACCTTGGATCTAGGTGGAGTTAAGCTTTCGTTCCAGTCGGATTCCAAGATCACACGTGACGGACCAGTTTCAGTTCAACAGTCACGAAAACTCGATCGGGGATTTCAAGTACACAAACATGTGCTGGCAAATATCCCTGATCCGAGGGTGTATTTGAGTCAAATTCCTACTGTCTGGTTGCTTATACTCGATCCGCAAGCGACACGTCTCATATTACTTAAATTAGATTTAATTTTTAAAGAAAAATACATTTCTCACACTCCTCGCTCCGGGCTCAAGCGAATCACCCCGGGACACTATTTGGATTTGATTTCCGAGATGGTTGTCAATCCCAGCAAGGCGGTCCTAACCATTTAACTTTGCGTTAATCGAACTTTTGATGTACGGTCCAGATCTGATATAGAGTTTTGTGATGCTCCCAAGAGTAGTCAGGTAATGAGATTGATCCTAGATTTTTGGGTAATGTAGTGTCAACGATTCCATAAGTTTTGGGTCTTACAGATCATATTTAAAGTGGTTCGAACTAATTCTATTAATTGTTTAATTTAGTACTTAACAAAATTCTGCCCTAATTATGACAGAATATGGTCCTAGGGAAGTTCTATGCCCCTTTCTGGCATTTATAATTAGTATATTATTTTAATTATTTTTCTAGTAGTTCATCATCAAGTCTACTTCATCTCTACCAAATTTCATTAGGTTTCGTTTTGTAGAACAATTCAAAAAATTCTAGAAGCGGCAGCTGTCCAAACTAATAGTTTTCGGATAGTTGTCACAACGACCTATATTTAACTATATTAAATTTTTTATTATATTTTCTATTATTTTTATATGAAACTAGACTTATTAAGCTTCAATCTGATTTTTGAATCACCTAAATCAGAGTTATAACGAGGGAGATATGACTTTTTGAAGTCGGACCAAAATCACAGAAAATGTAGCCGAAAACGGGCCAGCCGATGAACTGCGGCCTGCCCTGGCCCTCATTTTGGCGAGGCCTCGCCAACTCGGCGAACCCCTCGTCGGTCGCTGACTTGTTTGGGGGTGGTTTCACCGTCGGATATAAAACGGATGTATTTTACAAACCGGGGTGAGTTATTCAACATGCAATATATGTTTTTGGGGTAGTAGAAGCTGATCTATCCATGTAGCCTACTTATTTCATGAGATTCCAAAAGGATAATGGTTAAAAACCCCTTTATTTATTTATTTACTATTCATAGTAATATTTAGGTTAAGTATTGATCAATATCACCTAAACTTTAAGATTTGTGTCTAATATGAAAGCACTTAGAAAAATTTTGAAGGATGAGGTAGTGAAAGGTGAGATTTTTGAAGGAAATGTGAGGTTTTGAAGAAAATAGTTTGAAAAGGGATTTGAGACTTTTGAATTGAGTGTTTGAGAAGTTAATCAGGTGTTACGATCAACCCATCGCCTAAGGACGTCTAACTCCAGGTTGGAAAAAATCCGGGATGTTACAATCTACCCCCTTAAAAATAATTTCATCCCCGAAATTGCCTAAGGGAGATGAGTAAAGATTTTATTACTTCCTTTGCCTAAGCTTTATTGACTTCAAGTTTATAAGTGTGGTATGAAATATACTGTCTATATTATTCTAGTCATTTTAGTCTACCCCCCTTAAAAAACTTAGTTCTTTATCTCTTGCTTATACCCCAATGGTTTGCTACAAGTTATTTCTTTATCTATTTAGAGTCCTGACGACGATCCCCCACTATTTAGAGTAAGATATCTATTTTCAATGTTTAACCAACACGGAGAGACAGTTGTAGTGGGCTTGATCCCGATACATCGATCATCTACCTGACCAGGGTAGAAGGCTCATTGTATCCCTTCCTAGTCCTGGTAGATCCTGGTCTTCTGCTCGGTCAAAGCAGTGAGTTCATTGGTAGTCGCCCAGGATTGAGAATTGGGTCAAGCCACGAATGTTTCGCAGTTGTATATTTCAGTAACTCCGTAGTCCGATCACTCTAAAAGCTTAGGGAATACCCATCACTGAAAGGTTCAAATTTCATATTCATAAGGTTGCCTGTTGGGTCTTGGTCTAGGAGAGTCTTCATCCTAATTTATGTCCATGGTAGTAGTAGAGAATCGGCTAAGGCTTCTTTTAAGTTTGTATTTAGCGAGCAGATTTGTGGATACACAGACCTCGACTATTGTAATTTAGCTCGTACCCATTATCAGGCCCTTTCTTTAATACGAATTGGTTTAATACTTGAACCCTAATTGATTTCCTTCGATGACTTCATTACTGACAATCTAAGGGAGATTCAGATCCTATTTAGTGACATATCCTTACGTATAGTCTGGATCAATTCCATTCGATCCTGGGCCAGTGGGGTAGGGGCCAACCACGCTTTCGTTGCGCCTATGAGTTGGTAGACGAGTATACCTACCTAACTCGACCGCATTCATAACCTTTCTACCCTCATTAAAAATTATTTTCTCAAGGCTCAAGAATCTATGTCTCGATCCGTATTTTGGAACGAGGTGTAATTTAGAACTTATCCTTGGCAGGAAATGGGAAACGATCCCTCAATACATCGGTCTTCCTTCTGTCGATGATGTGTACTATGGCGTTGGTACCTATGGTTATAGAAAGGAGGTAAAATGATGGGTGTTGTGGTTGGTTTCAGGGACGGGTGTGAGTTTGTGGCCAGGTGTCTAATTCTACTCAAGAAGGAACTTTTATTGGGGGCTTCCAAAAGTGCTCCTTTGAGACGGAATAGACCCACTTTGGACATAACCTCAGTATACCTTGTTCTTGATTCTATTTTGGTGAGTTATGGACCTATATAAGGACCTTAAAACCCCACTCTCTCATTCCATACGAATTTGAGAAAACCTAGGAGAGATAAGAGAGAAAAGAGAGAGAAAGTGTGGGAGAAGTGGGTGAAGGATCCTGGTGCTATATCCTACCATCATGCGAGCTTAACCATCCCGTTCTAATCGCTTTCCCGGCGATTCCGGCTTCATTTCTAGGTAAGAAAACCCTAACTCTAACCTGTTTTAGGGTTTGAATTGATTCAAGTAGCAAAATAGCTAACGTATCCTGTGTTATAGGTTGATATACTGTCGTAGGCGAAGACTTAGAGATTCTATCGACTCCGTTATGATTCTACGGCATAAGGTGCTGACTTTAGACATATAGGTTATAGTTTTCAACACTTTCAATGTCAGATAATGATAGATTCATGATCTGCATGCAATTACACATGTACAAAGTGTTGTCCGTTTCGTTTTTCAGTTTTATGTTAGCTATGTTGAATATACTGTATTCCTCGTATTTGTAGAAAATACCGTATACGTATGAAATACGGATTTGTGCTTGCCATGATTAATTGTAGTCTATGTATGCTAGATACGTGTGTATCAACTTCTGGGTGAACGGATTACCCTAATACCTGTTTTGTCAACATACGTTGAGTATGTTGTGTTGTGTAGCCTAAGTGTTTGCTGAAATGCCTGAATGGGTATGGCTTCATGATTTGTGCCTGCCAGGTGTATTGAATGCAAGAACATGATTGAAGTGTACTAGACAAGCCCTTAGCGAAAGGATTTGCCGTAAATCACACCACGACCAATGCACGTTATGTATGTTAAAGTGTGTAGTCCAAATGTTTGTGAAAATGAACGAATGAATATGGAACTTGGATTCATGCTTGCTATGACTATCCGTCGTGGGAGCACGCGTGTTATAAATGGGGCAACTCCCTAGTGAAAGGATTTGGCCTAATACCTATATGATCAACATATGTCATGTATGTTGATGTATGTAGTCTAAAGTGTTTGTTGAAATATCTGAATGAGTAGTAGTTAGTAAATTGTAATGTATAAAGGTGTTGAGATATGATTCTCAACTCCTTTAACTATGTGTATGATTTCTTTAGATATCTGTGTGATTAGGAATTGAATATGTACAAACTCATGCTTATGTTGTACTTCATAACATGCTCAACTGATTGTACGATTTTATCTATGTAATGCATATGTGTAAATTCACGTTTAAGTTGTATTCCATAAAGGCCGTGAAGGGTGATGGGGGAGTGGTGTAACGATTCTATGCAACAGCCCTGGCAGCCCTAAGTGGAACATATCAGACTTGATTGCATGGTTTGAAATCTTGATCCATTACTGCTTTAACTATTCTGTAATTGAATGTGATTGGGGCTATTGTATAGTCCAGGCAATCGGTAACGGGATTGAATTCGTGGCTGAGATTCATTCGCCACGTGAGATGTATTCGACGAACCCGAGTCGTACTTCGGTTGGCGATAGTGGTTGGCTACGCGAAGTGCTTATGCACTTCATGTTATTCAACTTGTCGTGCGGTCGAGCTAGCCGAGCTCGTCAAGTAACCCGATCTGTCTAATGTATGTTCACCATGTTTGGACGCTACTGCTTGAATCTAAGGTACCGAACTTACCAGTGCAACCCCATTAACCTTGGTACCTCAATCCGCCAAGACTCATGAGCCGGGCATGGTGATATGGGACACCGTGTTCGAGCTGTCGGCCTACGCTGGGGCGATGTGGCTCCCCGTAGTGACCAGTGAGCGACCCAGACTCGTGAGCCGAATACGGTGGTATGGGACACTGTATTCGAGCTGTCGGCCTACACTGCTTTCATGGGTGATGGGGGAGTGGTGTAACGATTCCGTGTAACAGCCCTGATAGCCCTGATCGTACCCGGTGTAGTGACCTCAAGCATACTCTGAATCTATAGCGAGGCAACGAGCCTTCCTGTAGTAAATAGAGTATTAACTAGGCCTGTATTGATAAGGTGATGGGGAAGCGGTGCAACGAGTGCATGTAACAGCCCTGACAGCCCTTTACAGCGACCTAGAACCGCATCATCGTATGAGAGTATCTAAGACTGACGACCCTAGAATGGATCATTGTTTGGGAATGATATAAGGGAGGTACCTTAGTTTCCCAATCCTGCTGTATGAAAAGGACTAATTACAACTCGGTAATCATGCTCATCATCGCACTACATGTTCCTGGAAGATGTGGAGCACTAAGGGATGAAAGCATGCCACGGACGTAAGATGGTGTCGTATGAGGGAGTATGTTGGTGAGGGCATGCATCATGACAGTATTTCATACTTGCATTAACAAGAGTACTTAGGATTGTTGATTGTGTTGCTTTATCATTACTGCTTGACTGTTTTGATAACATGTTAACCTATGCTTTATTATTCCACTGAGTTGATCACTCACTCCCACGTTACGGGACAGTGCTCGTAACACCAACCAGACTGTCTTAGCTGCAGGTGATGGCGATGCTTATAAAGCAGAGCCGGATTACTACTATGATGTTGAGGAGGAGTTCTCCTACATGTAACTCTCTAACGGGTCTATGAAGACCTGTAATTACATTGACGGGGCTATGGTATTTGGGATAGAAGACATTACACTTCCTCAATTTGGTATGTTTTGGAGTTGTACTTGTAAATAGTTATCCTGGTAACATTATCACACTCTGGAGACTCACCACAGTTTATATAGTTTATATATCTATCATAGTCTTTCGCTTACTATCTCACTTGTCTCTGGAGTATGATATGTTGTTTTGGCTTAATCTCACTCATGTTCAATGCACTAATACAGACAACATTCAATCATCATTCATTATGTTGCATAAGTGATTCGTTGGAACTCGGGAGTTGAGTTTATGCTCGACCCCCGATTTTCAGGGTGTTACAACAATTCATTGCACTGATCACTCCGTATACACAGTAACCAAGAACATCACTAGAACAATCAGAATCAAAATCACAACAGAAATTCATATAAAAAGAGAACGGAATCGAAACAAACACAAAGCAATACGACAACATTCAACAATCGAATTTCAGTGGCTCAATAAACATTAAATGACACTTGAATCGGATATTCACCGGTTCATATAGACACTATAACATTGAGTTTAGGTTATAGGTTATAGGCTATTGGTTAAGGTTTAAGTTTAGGTTATAAGTTATAGGTTTAGGTTTAGGTTCTAGGTTAAGGTTTAGGTTTAGGTTTAGGTTATAGGTTTTGGGATTTGAGAATAGGTTTAGGTTAATGTTGTAGGTTATAGGTTTAGGTTATAAGTTTATGTTGATGTTGTGGGTTATAGGTTTAGATTATAGGTTTAGGTTTAAGGATTTGAGAATACATTTAGGTTTTACGTTTAGGGATTTGAGAATACATTTAGGTTATAGGTTTAGGTTATATGTTATAGGTTTAGGTTATAGGTTATAGGTTTAGGTTTAGGTTATAGGTTATAGCTTTAGGGAATTGGGAATAGGTTAAGGTTTAGGTTTAGGAAATCGCGTTCGGGTTCGGGATCAGGTTTAGGTTTGGGTTTAGGTTTTAGGTTATAGGTTAGGTTTAGGTTAGGTTTAGGTTTAGGTTATAGGTTTGGGTTTGGGTTTGGGTTTTCAAGTTTAGGTTTAGGTTTAGGTTAGGGAGTTGAGATTAGGATTAGGTGTAGGTTTAGGTTATAGGTTAGGGTTAGGGAATTGAGAATAGGTTAATGTTTAGGTTTAGGAAATCAGGTTCGGGTTCGGGTTTATGTTTGGGTTTTCAAGTTTAGGTTTAGGTTAAGGAGTTGAGATTAGGATTAGGTGTAGGTTTAGGTTTAGGGATTTGAGAATACATTTAGGTTTTAGGTTTAGGTTAAGGTTATAGATTTAGGTTATAGGTTATATGTTTAGGTTATAGGTTATAACTTTAGGGAATTGAGAATAGGTTAAGGTTTAGGTTTAGGAAATCGTGTTTGGGTTCGAGATCAGGTTTAGGTTTGGGTTTTACGTTTAGGTTAAAGTTACAGGTTTAGGTTATAGGTTTAGGTTATAAGTGTAGGTTATCGGTTTAGGTTTAGGTTAGGTTATAGGTTAAGGTTTAGGAAATTTGGGTTCATGTTCGGGTTCGGGGGTTCGGGTTATATGTTTGGGTTAAGGTGTAGGTTTAAGTTAAGTGAATTAAGTTTAGGTTTAGGTTTATGTTATAGGTTTAATTTTGGCTAAGGGTTTACGGATTCAGATTCTTCTTCGGGATTGGGTTTAGGTTTGGGTTTTTAAGTTTGGGTTTAGGCTTAGGTTAGGGAGTTGAGATTAGGATTAGGTGTAGGTTTAGGTTTAGTGTAACGCCCTGAAAATCGGGGGTCGAGCAAAGTTCAGCTCCCGAGTTCCAACGCATCACTAATGCAACACAGATAATGATGATTATAATGAGAGCATTGAAACATGAATGGGATTATACCAAAATAGCATATCATACTCTAGAGACAGTTAAATTTGCAAGCAGAAGACTATGATAGATATATAAATTATATAAATTGTGGTGAGTCTCCAGAGTGTGATAATGTTACCAGGTTAATTCATTACAAGTACAATTCCAAAATATACTAAATGTGTAAGGTCCTCTAGTCAACATCCCTGTAACCCCGTCGATCAAGATACGGCTCACATGAAGCCACCAGAAAACAACATATATGAGAAAACATCCTCGTCGTCACAGAAGTCCGGCTCCGCCTCAGGAGTAACGTCGCTATCTACAATCAGACAAAGTCTGGTGGGTGTCCGGAACACCGCCCCGTAACGTGGGAGTGAGTGATCAACTCAGTGGAACAATAAAGCAAGGTTAACATGTTATCAATTCAGTCAAGCAGTAATGATAAAGCAGTAAAGTCAAACACTCCTAAATACTCTTATTAATGCAAGTATGAAAATGCAGTCATGATGCATGCCCTCACCAACATACTCCCTCATGCGACACCATCTTATGTCCGTGTCATGCGTTCATCCCTCAGTGCTCCACATCTTCTAGGCACATGCAGTGCAATGATGAACATGATTACCGAGTTGTTATTAGTCCTTTTCAAACAGCAGGATTGGGAAACTAAGGTACCTCCCTTATATCATTCCCAAACAATGATCCATTATAGGGTCGTCAGTCCTAGATACTCTCATACGATGATGTGGTTCTAGGTCACTGTAAAGGGGTGCCAGGGCTGTTACACGCACTCGTTGCACCGCTCCCCCATCACCTTATCAATACAGGCCTAGTTTATACTCTGTTTACTATGGGAAGGCTCGTCGCCTCTTCGCAGATTCAGAGTATGCTCGAGGTCACTACACCGGGTACGGTCAGAGCAGGTAGGGCTGTTGTACGGAATCGTTACACCACTCTCCCATCACCTATTAAAGCAGTGTAGGCTGACAGCTCGAATACAGTGTCTCATACCACTGTATTTGGGTCACGAGTCTAGGTTTCTCACTGGTCACTACGGGGAGCCACATCGCCCCAGCGTAGGCCGATAGCTCAACCACGGTGTCACATACCACCACGCCCGGCTCATGAGTCTTAGCGGATCTAGGTACCAAGGTTAACGGGGTTACACTGGTAAGTTCGGTACCTTAGGTTCAAGCAGTAGCGTCCAAACATGGTGAACATACATTAGACAGATCGGGTTACTGGACGAGCTCGGTTAGCTCGAGCGCATGACAAGTTGAACGACATGAAGTGCATAAGCACTTCGCGTGGCCAACCACTATCGCCAACCGAAGTACGACTCGGGTTCGTCGAACACATCTCACGTGGCGAATGAAATCTCAGCCACAAATTCAATCCCGTTACCGATTGCCTGGACTATACAATAGCCACAATCACATTCAAGTACAGAGAGTCAAAGCAGAAATGGATCAAGATTTCATTCATACAATCATATATCCAATATTGCCCACTTAGGACTGCCAAGGCTGTTGCACGGAATCGTTACACCTGTTGAGGCATAAAAAATAAGAAAAGAATTGAAGCAAGGAAAGATCAAGACATAGAGGAGAGGAAAAGAACAAGAGAAATAGTTCAGAAGAACGCTTTGCGCGGACCCGCGCAAAGCAATATCGTTTGCGCGGACCCGTGCAAAGTATATGATGACTGCATAGAAAGTGATTTTTGTCCCACATCGCTGAAGCCAAGATTTCACACGTGTGACATGTTTATAAATACTCCACTCCCTCTCTCATGAAGGGGTTCGAAGATTTCGGAGTGAAAGAGAAGGGAAGGAGAAGACTGAAGGTGTGGAGCATTGGGCTCCAGCAGATTGCGCGGACCCACGCAAAGGAGCATTGGGCTCTTACAGTTTGCGCGGACCAGCGCAAACGATATCGTTTGCACGGGACTGCGCAAACCGACTGCCCTGCAGTCTATAACAGCAATGGGCTGTTGTGCTGCTGAAATGGCCAGGGTCTTCAATCTTCAAGTTCTTCTTATTTAAGAGACAAGGAAGAGTCATCGACAGAAAGACGTATTTCTCTTAAGTCTCAGGAGATGATCGAAATAGCGTCAGAATGCTGCCGGAATCTCTATTTTTCTTGAAGACTGTTGATCGATTCGTCAATTCCTCCTAAGTCCTAGGGGATGATTGCAATCATCGCCGTTATGCTGCCAAATTTACATTTAACTATGATAGTTGAACTTATAATAAATTCTTTGTAATCTATCTTAGAATCAACGGATATCAGAGGATGTAAATGAATTCAGAATCAATAAAGTGTGATGATTGTCTTTATACTTTTCTATTGTTATGTCTAAATAAGATAGTTTCCCTAAATCAAATACATTTGTTTCCTTGTCGAAACAAAATGGCGACTCTGATGGGGAATTATCTTATTTAATGTTAACTTGGGGAAAGTTGTAAGATTCTTATCACTTTTTGGCATCTCTTAGACGCTAAAATGGCGACTCTCAGTGGGAACATCCTCCCCTTCATCTCTAAGACAGTTTACTTAATCCCTCGCATACTAACTTCACGTATGTTTCATTATCGAAGGTACTCGAATTCAATCACACAATACTACTGATGGCTAACGTTGCAAGAAAAGTGAACTTCCGCTTCACCCCCACTGGGTTTGTAGTCGAATACGCGCCAAGACGAACTCTCGAGTGTACGAATTCACGCACCACAAGCGGGCACAAGGTGACACAAGTAACAGTGGTAGTTATTTCTGTCTCACCCCAACCACAGGAGAGTGACGGGAACTGGACTGTGGTCTTGTCTCGAAAGACAAAACCAAGGAACTTAAAGAGCCGCAAGACAAACTTATCCTTACCAAGAGCTGAGGGACCAATCACGCGTAGTATAACAAGAAGAAAACCTGAGCTCGTTCCTCCTGTGATATACCCCGAGCGAACAATTCCGCAGTTTGTGTCGCATGATTTTCCGACTCTGGTCGCCCCAAGGACCAAATGGACAGAAGCACAGAAAGGTAAAATGTTGATGATAGGCTCACCGGCGACTGTGTCACCTCAGACTAGTTCGCCTATAACTACGTCACCACGATCAATCAACAGCACGGAGAACACACAAAAGTCGAATGAAACTCCGATCTCTCCCTTCTTCATAAGTCCCGTTACGTCTATATACTCTCATATTACTCCAACGATAGTTTCGCAAGGCAGTAAATGAGCTACAGTATACTTGGCAGACACGGGTCAAGAAAACAGGGCGACCACTGAAGAACGTGTTGACCAAATGGCAGAGGCGCAAAGAGCGCTAATGGACGAGTGCCGGAACCTCAGAGAAGCTCCGGCAACTCTGGCGCATAACGTAGCCCAGATAGTGGCTCCACCTATGATGAGAGCGACAAATGGACAGGAGAACCAACCTAAAGGTTCCCGTCCACAGGGGATAGGATCGCGAGGATCCGTTCCAGCAACAAGAGCTATAACACATGATGACGTAAGGCAAGTCGTCGAAGAAGCAGTCAGAATAGGGAGAAAGCGCACGAATATCGGCCGTTTCAGATACCGGATGTCGTACTCAAGAGAAGTAGAAGACGTCCCTTTTCAAGCTAATTTCAAGCATCCAGACTTTCAGAAGTTTAACGAAGAAGGGTCACCTGAAGAGCACTTGATGCACTTCATTACCAGCATGTGGAATTTCTCCACGATACCTCAATACTGCTTACAATTATTCGGGTCATCATTGACAAGTAAAGCTTTCCGATGGTATTCAAATTTAGCTCCAGGATATATACGCACATGGGAGGAAATGCAAGACGCTTTCATGTCAAACTTCTTCTCGTCAGAGCGCGATGTTAGCATCACGGAATTAGCTTCAGTACGACAACGAGAAGGAGAACCAGTCGAAAAGTTCATAGACAGATGGAAGACATTGAGGGCATCATGTAGACAGTTGTCAGAAGAAAAGGAACAGGTCAAGATGTGTTTGAACTCTATGGAAACAGGAATCGCGTTCGGACTCACCAGCGCCGATGTCAGAACCTTTCACGATTTGGCTACCAAAGCCCATGCGTTGGAATTAATGACTCGTAAGATGCCAGCATTTCATCATGAAACCGTCAGGAGGATACCCTGCAGAACGACCGTCAATACCATCGATCGTGATAAGAAAAATCTAGATGCGAGGGGCTCAAGGGACAAAAGATCGGAAGGAAAAGAAGGCTGGAACCAATCAAGGGATAGATACGGTGGAAAAAGGCTCAGAATGCTCGATTCTCATGAAGGATTTGAATTCGATAAAGAAGACGTAGTTCCTATGATGCAGCAGTTGTTAAAAGTTGGCACCCTAGAATTACCAGATCCCAAGCGCCCTAAAGATGTGACGAAGACCCGGGAAAGAAACTTTTGCCGTTATCATCGCCTAGTGGGACATCCGATGGAGAATTGCTATACATTGAAGTGCATTATACAGCGAATGATAAATAAGGGCGAAATAGTAACCAATGAAAGCAAAGGAAAAAGTATAAGGGCGACAGTAAACGTGTTTTCAGTCCAGGAAAAGGCCCGAGAAATAAAAGGAAAAGAAAATCGAAAGTCAATAAAGAATGCAGCAATGATTACATTGCGATCGGGGAAGCAGGTAACGAGTCCGGTGAAGCAAAAGTAGGAATTGCGAGGAAGGAAGTTACCGAAAGACAGAACAGCGAGGATGGAAGTAAAAACGGGAACGGAACGACGAAAGTGGCTTATGACGTAGTTAGCCACTTGAAAGGCATACCGGCACGCCTAAGTATCTATGATGCACTCAAGTTATCAGAAGAGTTTCGACAGAGTTTGATCCAAGCGCTGTCTGATCACAATGTGAGAGAAGCTTTATTGACATTAATGAAAGATGAAAGACACAATGAATGTGCAAATTGTCTAACAATAATCTCGTTCTCTGATGATGATTTAATTGATGAAGTAGAACATAACAGACCACTGATGATAGAAGGGTACATTTGTGAAAAGAAGATAAAACGGATTATGATAGACAATGGGTCCGTAGTAAATCTTTTGCCACTCTCCATGATAAATAAATTGGGATATCGCCGTTCTGATTTGCGTCCCAGCGGAATGATGATACAGGGGTTCAATCAAGATGGGCAACGTGCACTCGGTAAGATTACAGTGACATTGGAAGTGGGAGAATTAATTACTAGTGTTGTATGTCATGTTATAAATGCTGTGACAATGTATAACCTTCTCTTGGGAAGGCCGTGGATACATCAGTATAGTATTGTACCCTCTACTCTACACCAATGTTTCAAATACTGTAAGGACGAAATGTAGTGCAAGGTGATGGCTAATGCGAAACCATATACGGAAGCTAAGTCTTTTTTTGCGGACGCCAGCTATTATAAAGGATTCTCCAAAGTGGTGGGAAATAATGATGAAAAGAAAGTCCTAAAAGACGTCCGAATAAACAATGTTAGAGAAGAAAGGGCGGAATCTTCTGGGACTGCGGAAGTAAGAAAGAAGTTCTATTTTGTACCCAAGCATCTAAGATAGCCGGGGCAACCGCCGTTAACATTGTTATCGACAGAACAGTTGAAAATCCTACAGTCTAATTATACGATGCCACTACCCAATATTGAAAGGTGCAAGCCATTTACAGCCGCTCCAGGAAGATTTCAAGTCAGGGTTAGTACTAAATATCCTGAGCCGATAGAATTCCATGCCGCAGTGAAAGCAAAGGACGAGACCACGAGCAATGTATATCAAGGAGAGTTGACACCGCAAAATTTGAAAAAATACAGTGCAGTAAGCAAGAAAATCATGAGAAATATGGGTTTCGATTGTAACAAACCCATTGGACTGAATCATGGGAAAGGAATTCAAATCCCTCTCGGGGTTGATCAGGAAAAGCGGAGAAGATTCCAGGGACTAGGAGCAGGGTCATCAGTGAATATGGTATCAATAAATATGACTACGACCGCACAAATATTAGAACAGGACCCTAAAGAAGTCGAGTATCCTGAAATAGCTCCAAAATAAATGGAAGACAGGGGGCAACCGACAATAGATGGTTTGCGGTAAATAAACTTGGGAACAGAAGAAGAGTCGAGGAATACATTCATCAGCGTCAGTCTTCCTGAGCAGGAATTTGAGAAATATGGTCAACTTCTCAAAGAAAATAAAGACGTCTTCGCCTGGACATATGAAGAGATGTCAGGACTGGAACCCTCTATGGCAATGCATCGATTAAATATTTCCAAAGAAAAGAAACCAGTAAAGCAAGGACAAATGCGATTCCACCCAGACTTGATTCCGTTAATCGAAGAGGAAGTAAGCAAGTTAATAAAAGTTGGGTTTATCAGGGAAGTGTAAGTGCTATGGTCTCATGCTCCTTTGGTTGTCAAATTTTGATGTGTCAAAACATCTATCTGTGTCCTGTACTTGTATGATGATTTATATGAATTCAAGACACTACATAAACACTTCAAGAAGCTACATGTTGAAGTCTTCAAGAAGCTACATGTTGAAGTCTTTAAGAAGCTACATGTTGAAATCTCAAGAAGCTACAATGTTGAAATTCAAGTCTGAAGAAGCAACACATGAAGTAGTTTTATGTTGATGAAGATCTCAAGTTTAAAGCTACAACAAGATCAAGATCTCAAGCCTGATATGGTTCAAAAAATCTACATTCGTTGAATGGTTGAAGTTCAATGTCCATACGACATGGTTCAGGTTTGAATGACCTTAGGTTGACCCTTTAAGTAGGTCACTTTGGATACATAAATCAAATGTTTATTTTACATATAGAAAAAACACAGATTTTTCAAAAATCTGTTAGAGCTACGACCAGTCGAAGGTTTCTAAGACCAGTCGTAGGAGCGATTTTTGCTTCTATAAATTGAACACGAAATTCATAGTTTTCACACTTCAACTCGATTCAATTCAAGAATTTTCAAGTGATCACTCTGAGATAAGTCTGTGTTTATTTTAAGCTACATTGTGCTTATTTAATATTCCTTTTTGCTAGCTTATTTAATTTGATTTTGTTTCTGTATTCCAATCTTTATTTGAAAAGAGGAATTATCTTATTCCTTCTTCTTGGAATCAAAATCAAATATAGCTTGGCCTTTTCAAGTGGTATCAGAGCCTAATTGCTCATTTTGTTGCTTTTTATTTGGATTTATTTCCTGAGCTAACGATCTAAGTTATAAAAAGATGTCAAATTTTGATAGCCTTTCAGTTACTAGACCCTCCTCCCTTTGATGGCTCCAACTATGCCTATTGGAAAGCCAGAATGAGGATCTTCCTCAAATCAATGGATGAAAGTGTGTGGCAAGCCACAGTGACTGAATGGAATCCTCCGATCATGGAAGTAACTGGTGTTGATGGTTCAAAATCTATGAATATTACACCGTATTACCAATGGACCACACTTCAGAAAAATGAGAGTAGTGCTAATGCTAAAGCACTAAATGGCAATCACTTGCGCACTATCACCGGATGAGTTCAAAAGAATCATATCCTGTGATACTGCAAAGCAAGCCTGGGATATTTTAGAAATGACACACGAAGGTACATCAATTGTCAGAAATCTAAAGTCCAACTCCTCACAACTAAATTTGAAGAAATTCATATAGAGGAAATGAAATGTTTATGACTTTTACACTAGATTGAATGACATTGTAAACTCAATGTGGGGTCTTGGCAATAAGATCCCAGAAAGTAAAGTGTGTGCAAAAATACTACGCTCTCTTCTGAACGGTTCAATTCAAAGGTAACCGCAATCCAGGAACTTCGTGATACGGATAATATGAAGGTAGAAGAATTAGTTGGTTCTTTACAAACCTATGAATTAAGTTTTAAAGCTCCTAAAGGTAAATCTATTGCTTTGAAGTCATCTAAAAGTATTACTCACGAAAATTCAGATTCAGAAAAGTCTGAAGATGATATGGCACTTTTGGCAAAAAAGTTTTATAAGATTTTCAAAAGTAAGAAAAGAGTCGACTTTCAAAAGGCAAATGAAAAGAAACGTTCCAAACCTAAGTCTAAAACTTGGAAATCATTGAAAGATAGTCAATGCTACAACTGTCAAGAATATGGGCATTTAGCAAACAAATGTCCTAAAAAGGACAGATCCAAAAGGAAGGGTATGTTGGCTACTTGGGATGAATCGTCTGATTCTGAAGCCTCTTCTTAGTCAAAAATTCAGAAACTGAGTCGGGCAGTGAACTTAAGGCCCTTATGACTCTAGCCAAGTTTACTTTTTCCGATCACGATGATTCAACAAGTGAAGAAAATTTGGATAGTGATCATGAATTTGATGAAGATCTTCAAGATGCTTACAATGCCTTATATAAGAAAAGTTGTAAAATTGCTGTCAAACTTAAACTTCAAAAAGAAAAGTTTTTTAAACTTAAAGAATGTTTTGAAACTCTTGTTTTAGAAAAATCCCAAATTTCAGATTGTTTTGAAAAATCAAAGTGTGATCTAGAATTCAAAACCTCCCTAATTGAAAATTTGAAATCTGAAAATGAGAAACTTAAAAATGAAGTATCTTCTCTTCTGAGTTTGAAGGACACTTGGAGATATGCCCAAGGTGATCCAAAATTAGAAAAATTATTATCCGGATCAAGAAAATGTGGCGATCGATCCGAGTTGGGCTATGATAAAAACACATCTCCTAAACAGAAGAATACTCCTTCCAATTTTGTGAAAGGAGAGACTTCTAACTCAAAAGGAAAAGGTACTAGTCAAGTTTTTTCTAAAAATACAAAAACTTTTCAAAAACCCAAAAGCAGCTATATAAATTTCAAAAATCAGATTCGAAACCACTAGCTGAAAAAATTGTTGATTTACTTAAGGAGCTATTAAAATCTAACTCAGTAGGTCACTCTTACAACTATAAACAAAAGAAGACCAATTATTCTCCTAAACCCAAAACAGTACTAAAATGGGTTCCTAAGGTTGCCTGTTTGGTTGCTCACACTGCTTTCAAAGCTACAAGCCATTCGAAATGGTACCTAGACAGTGGATGCTCCAGACATATGACAGGCGACAAGCACTATTCACCGATCTTAAATATATGGCTGATGGGTCAGTTACATTTGGTGATGGTAGCAACTGCAAGATAATTGGCAAAGGTACGGTCCAACTCTATGACCTTCACTTATTTAAAAATGTTTTATATGTTGAGGGTTTAAAACACAACCTGTTGAGCATATCTCAAATATGCGATAACAACCATAATGTTAAAATTTCTAATCAAGGTTGTGAAATTATAAATGAAAAGGGTTCTGTAATATTAACTGGTCGCAGAACTTCTGAAAACTGCTATATAGTAAGCGATAGTAGCTCATCTAAACAAACGTGCTACAGGGTCCATACCAATGAGACAGAATTATGGCATAAACGCCTCGGACATGTACACTATCGAAATTTATACAGATTGAGCAAAGGAGAACTAATTAGAGGTCTACCTAAGATACAAAAAGTAGACAAGATTTGTGGTGAATGCCAGTATGGTAAACAAACTAGGAGCTCTCACAAAAAGGTGAACTCCAATACCACCACAAGACCACTCGAGCTTCTTCACATGGATCTTATAGGACTAACAAGAACGGAAAGTCGAGGTGGCAAAAAATACATCTTAGTTATTGTAGATGATTATACAAGATTCACTTAGGTTTCATTCTTGAGAGACAAATCAGAAACCCTTGATGAAGTGAAAAAGATTATAAAACGGATTCAAACTAAAAATAATTCTCAAGTCAACAAGATCCGTAGTGATCATGGATCTGAATTCGAAAATAGCGGTTTTGAGAAATTCTGTAGCGATCAGGGAATATCGCATGAATTCTCTGCACCTAAAACTCCTCAACAAAATGGAATTGTCAAGAGGAAGAATAGAGTTGTAACGCCCTGAAAATCGGGGGTCGAGCATAATCTCAACTCCCGAGTTCCAGAACATCACTTATGCAACAAAATGAATGATGATTGAATGTTGACTGTATTCGTGCATTGAACATGAGTGAGATTAAGCCAAAACAGCATATCATACTCCAGAGACAGTTAGATTTGCAAGCGGAAGACTGTGATAGATAGATAAAATATATAACTTATGATGAGTCTCCAGAGTGTGATAACATTACCAGGTTAAATAAATACAGGTGCAGTTCTAAAATATACCAGATGTGAGGAAGTGTATTGCCTCCTATCCCATGTACCATAGCCCCGTCAATACAATATCAGGTCTTCATTGACCTGCCAGAGAGATACAGATAGGAGAACTCCTCCTATCATCACAAAAGTAGTCCGGCTCTGCTTCACAAGCATCGCCATCACCTGAAACTCAACAAATCTGGTTGGTGTGTACAACACCGTCCCGTAACGTGGGAGTGAGTGATCAACTCAGTGGAACAGTAAAGCATAAGTTAACATGTTATCAAATCAATCAAGCAGTAATGATAAAGCAGTACAAATCAAGCATTTCTAACTACTCTTGTTAAATGCAAAAAATGATATGACATGATGCTGTATGCCCTTGCCAAACCACCCTCAAGCGACATCATCTTACGTTCGCGAATGCTTACTCCCTCAGTGCGCCACATCTACAAAGCACATGCGGTGCGATGATGCTCATGATTACCAAGTTTTTATTAGTCCATTTCAAACAGCAGTATTGGGAAACTAAGGTACCTCCCTTGTATCATTCCAAAACATGATCCATTCTAGGGTCGTCAATCCTAGATAATCTCATACGATAATATGGTTTGAGAAGCGTAGTGAAGGCATCGCAAAGGGCTCATCACCCGTCAGCGCGGATACAGATCTCACCGTATGCGGCTCAATTGCTGGCCGTCAGCTCGAGTACAGGTCTCACCGTACTCGGCTCAATCACTAGCCGTCAGCTCAAGTACAGGTCTCACCGTACTCGGCTCAACTCACACTCTAGTTGCTGTGAAAGACTCGTGGCCAATCACAGACCCTTGGAGTGTACTCGATGATACCATGGAGGACTCGTCGCCCGTCAGCACGAGCACAGATCTCACCGTACTCGGCTCTCGCCGAAGTATCGACAGCTCGAATACAGTGTCCCATACCACCATATTCGGCTCACGAGTTGGTTGCGCAATGGTCACTACGGGGAGGCACATGGCCCCAGCGTAGGCCGACAGCTCGACCACGGTGTCCCATACCACCATGCCCGGCTCATGCGTCTTAGCGGATCGAGGTACCATGGTTAAAAAGGGGTTTCACTGGTAAGTTTGGTACCCTAGGTTCAAGCAGAGTAGCGACCAAACAGGGTGAACATACATAAGGCAGATCGGGTTACTTGATGAGCTCGACTAGCACGATCGCCCGTTGAGCTGCACGACATGAAGTGCATAAACAACTTCGTGTGGCCTAGCCACTGCCGACAGGCAACGCACGACTCGAGTTCGTCGAACACATCCCACGTGGCAAATGAATCTCAGCCACGAGTTCAATCCCGTTACCGATTGCCTGGACTATAATCATAGCCCCAAACACAATCAATTACAGAGCTATAAAGCAGTAATAGATCAGGATTCAAATCATACAATCAGTCTGGTATTATCCGTTTAGGGCTGCCAAGGCTGTTGCACGCACTCGTTGCTCCGCTCCCCCATCACCCATGACGGATCATACAACATAAATATAAATTTAAATATATGCATTACATAGTTAAAATCATAAAACAGCTGAGCATGTTATGAAGCACAACACAAGCATGAGTTTGTACATGTTCAAATCCTAATCACACAACTATCAAAGGAGATCATACACATAGTGAAAAGAGGTTGAGAATCATATCTCAACACCCTTATATATTACAATTTGCCAACTACTACACATTCAGACATTTCAAGAAACACTTAAACAAACATACATCAACATACATGACATATGTCGATCACATAGGCATTAGGCCAAATCCTTTCGCTAGGGAGTTGCCCCAAACATAACACGCGTACACCCACGACGGATAGTCATGGCAAGCAGGAATCATTTTATCCACACATGATATAATCAAACATTAAATAAACATGTCAAACATTTTCCCAAGAAAAATACGTATACGGTATTTATACGTATATCTAGAGTATGTGAAAATCCATATTCTTTATCGCTAATCGAAACAGGAAACGGAAAGCACTTTGTACATGTGCATTTGCATACAGATCATGAATCTATCATTATCTGACATTGAAAGCGTTGAAAAACGTAACTTATACGCTTAAAGTCCTCACCTTTGGTCGTAGAATCGTAACGGAGACGATAGGTTTGCTAAGCTTCCGTATTCGGCAGTTTGGCAACCTAGAGAACGAAATAGGTTAGCTATTTCACAACCTACAACAGTCTAAACCCCAAAACAGGTTAGGGTTAGGGTTTCTTACCTAGAATGGGGCTGGAATTGCCGGAAAAGCGATGAGAACGAGATGGTGCAGCCCGTGCGGTGGCAGGGAACGACGGCAGGGAGTTTCTCCCACTTCTCCCTCATTTCTCTCTTTTTCCCTCTCTCAAATCCAAATTCGTATGGCTGGAATGGGAGAGGGTTTAAGGTCCTTATATAGCCTCAAAACTCACCGAAATAGACTCCTGTTCAAAGGTTACTGCTAATATAGGTATTCCGTCACTTTCCAAGCTCAAAAGGGGTGTTCTGGTAGCCCTCATTGAGCCAAACGTCAGACTTAAGCTCACCCTCTGCAGATCTACGTGGGATTACGTTTTCGGCTCGATCGGATTCCCAGATCGCACGTGGCGGACCACTTTCAGTTCAACGGTCCGTGGGCCACGATCAGAATTTCTGAGTACATGTAAATGTGTATGAAATTTTTCCTGATCCGAGGGTGTAATTTGGTCTGATTCTGACGGTCAGGTTGCTTAATACTGATGCGCAAGCGAAAGGTGCCAGATCACTATTCCAGATATTTTATTTTCAAAAGGAATAGTGTTTTTCACACATCCGCGCTCCGGATCGAAATAAATGGCCGTGGGACATCGGAATCGCCTGATTTTTGAGATGATTGTCAAGCCCAGTGGGGCGGTCCTGGTTCCTTAGCTTCGTGTTAATCGGACTCCCGATGTGCGATCTAGACCTCATACGAAGTTTCGTTTCAGTCCCGAGAGCAGACGGGTAATGAGTTTGGCTCTAGACTTTAGGGTAACCTAGAGTCACATGTTTTACAAGTTTTGGGTCTTGCAGATCGTATTTTAAAGCGATCCCAACGGTTTCATGGCTAGTCGAGTTTGCACTTAGTTAACTTTGTTAAATTTCTAAAGGATTTAATCCTAATTGTTTTCTGGCTGAGATGGTACTTAGGCCTTTGTAGTTTGTATATAAAGTGATCCAAGTTTTACTACTTAGCTAGTTTAAGTTAGTGTCTAGGGCGAAAGTGCTTTGAAAAATTGAAAGCACAAGGTAGTGAAGGGTGGGATTTGTGAAGAAAATGATTTAAAAAGGAATTTGAGGCTTTAATTGAGCGTTTGAGAAGTTAAACCTGTGTTAGGATTGAACCATCGCCTAAGGACGTCTAATTTCCAGGTTGGCGAAAATCCGGGATGTTACAATCTACCCCCTTAAAACAAAATCGCCCCCGAATTGGCTAATGTAATAAGGGAAAATTTAATTATTCATTTGCCTAAGACTATTGATTTCAAGTTTCTACGCGTGGGTAGGGTAATACAGCAGGTTCATTTTAGTATACCCCCCTTAAAACTTAATTCTTTATCCATTTCTTTACCCTGATGGTTTGCTACCATTTATTTCTTTATCTATTTGGAGTCTCGACGACAATTCCCAACAATTTAGAGTAAGATAAGTTTTCATTGTTTAACCAAACACGGAAGAGACGGTATAATAGTGGGCTCGATCCCGATAATCGATCATCTACGGGAGGGTAGGAAGCTCATCGTATCCCTTCCGAATCATGGTGGATCCTGGTCGTCCGCTCGTCAGCAGAGAGTCCATCGGTAGTCACCCAGGATGGGAATTGGGTTCAAGCCGCGAAAACTTCGCAGTCGTATTTCAGTAACTCCGTAGCCGATTCATCTCTGAGAGTAGGGAATGTACTCATACATTGAAAGGATCGAATTGTTTATTCTAAGGTGCCCTTTAGTCGTGTCTAAGAGAGTCCTAGTTATCATCTATGTCCAAGGAAATGGTAAATCAAATCTTATTAGATCATCCTGAAACGGTTTCTCATAGTGGGAGGCTAGGGCTTCTATAAGTTCGTATTCAACGAGGCACCGTTCGATAACTGGGCCAGTGGGGTATGTTAGTGCTATTATATGATACCTCTTTGATTGTCAAATTTTGTGTGTCAAAACCTTGGTATGTTCTATGTGTTGTGTTCTATGTTTAAGACAACCATGGACTCTTCAAGCGGCTTCAAGATATAAAGAAGAAGATATAAAGAAAGAAGATATAAAGAAGAAGATATAAAGAAGAAGATATAAAGAAGAAGATACAAAGAAGTCACGGCATTCTTTATTGGTTATTCAAGTTCAAGATAATGTTGGTGTCAAGTGTTTGGACGACTCTGACTTCAGGTTCAAGTGGTTGGACGACTCGTACTTCAGGCTTTAAGTACTAAAAGATTTATCATTCGTTGAATGAAGTAGAGTTCAATGTCCATACTTCATTATTCAGGTTTGATAGACCATAGTCATTGACCTTAGGGTAGGTCACTTTGGATACATTATCCAAATGTATTTAAACATGTGTTTGAGCTGCTCTTAGACTAGTCCTGGTTCTGGTTCGACCAGTCCTAGCACTGGCTCGACCTGTCTAAGAATTCCTAGACCAGTCTTGGAATTGTTCAAATTTATCGGATTTTCTGGTTCTCTCACGACCAGTCTTGAAGTCTGACGACCGGTCGTGGAACGGCCTCGACTCGAACCTCGACCAGTCGTGGAGCCTCGGCTCAAACTCCAGCGACTAAATTCACTGTTGCTCGACCAGTCGAGAAGGGGTCTCGACCGGTCGTGGAGGACCTTCGACCAGTCGTGGACTGCCTACGACCAGTCGTACATCGGTTTTCCTGATTCCGCGCAGAAATTCAAAAATCTGTTTCTTCTAAGACCAGTCGTGGGAACTTCTAGACCAGTCGAAGACGAATTTCTGTAACTATAAATAGCACACGAATTTCAGAGTTTAATCATTGAAAATTCTATCAAAGCAAGGTTCCACTCTGAGATAAGTCGTGTTTAAATTTAAGCTAATTTGCGCCTCATTCTAATTCCTTTTGTTAGCTTTTTTATATTTGATTTTATTCTAAATTCCAATCTATTTGAAAAGGGGAAATCGTGTATTCCTTCTTCTTGGAATTAAATCAAATAGAGCTAGCCCTTTGAGATTTCATTTAAAATTAATTAGAACTTAGAACCTCAATAATTTGAGTATTGGACATTGAACTATCATCTCTACTCTGATCGGTTCTTCCGGGCTACTGCAAAAGGATAAGATCCAGGTATTTTACAATTCCTGTAATTTCTGTTTTGGTTTTTTATGAGATTTGCCAGAAAAATCTCTATGTGTATGGTTATCTGAGGAGAGCCAGAAAACTCAGATTGAGGGTTTTTTATTGTGTAAGCCCAAGTGACAAAGACACAACTGTGAAGGTTTTTGGTGAACCTGTGAAAACCAGTTTTATTAGAGAACGCTAATATCCCCTGTGTGAGGATATTAGGAGTGGAGTAGCATTCTGTGTGGCTGTTTGAGAACAGTTGGTGAACACACAGGCGAACCACTATAACTTCTTGTCTTGTGGATTGAATGTTTCCTTTTATCATTCAGTTCTATTTTCCTGTGGATGTGAATGTTGTAACAGTTTGAAATTACAAGCAAGTGTGGGAATGTTGTAATAATTTAGTGATTTATTTCTACAATTTATTTCCAGCAATTCTTTTTATTGATTCAAGCTTTAAATTCCAAAATTGTTCCAGCAAGGTGCCCTGCCATTTTATGGTGTATGGTTGTCCCTAGAACAAGACATTGTAAATTCAATTTATTCAGTGCAGTTTGTATTTGTTTCTTTATTCCTCTTTGATTTGTGAATTTGATACAAAGACATTTCTAGACATAAGGTTGTCCTACCATAAACATTGGGTTTTTGGTGAAAGGTTGTCCTTAGAACAACGTTTGTATCAACCTCTCAATTTCAATTGTTTGAGGTTGTATTTCATTTCTGCATTACAATTTATTTAATTAGTTCATTGGCTATCATATTTGGTAATTCCGCTATTATAAGTTTTTATTTGGCATTGTCCTATTCACCCCCCCTCTAGGACATTTAGCTTGGCCATTTCAAGTGGTATCAGAGCCTAATAGCTCGCTTTAATTCTTTGTATTTGGATTTATTTCCTGAGCTAACGATCTAAGCTATATTTAATAATGTCAAATTTTGATAGCCTCTCAGTCACTAGGCCTCCACCATTTGATGGCTCCAACTATGCTTATTGGAAAGCCAGAATGAGGATCTTCCTCAAATCAATGGATGAGAGTGTGTGGCAAGCCACAGTGACTGAATGGAATCCTCCTGTCATGGAAGTTACTGGAATTGATGGTTCTAAATCTATGAAATTACTCCATACCATCAATGGACCACTCTTCAAAAAAGTGAGAGTAGTGCTAATGCTAAAGCACTTAATGCAATTACTTGCGCACTATCACCGGATGAGTTCAAAAGAATCATATCCTGTGATACTGCAAAGCAAGCTTGGGATATTTTAGAAATGACACATGAGGGTACATCGATTGTCAAAAAATCTAAAGTCCAACTCCTCACAACTAAATTTGAAGAAATTCATATGGAGGAAAATGAAATGTTTATGGACTTCTATACTAGATAAATGACATTGTAACTCAATGTGGGGTCTTGGTGATAAAATCCCAGAAAATAAAGTGTGTGCAAAAATTCTACGCTCTCTTCCTGAACGGTTCAATTCTAAAGTAACCGCAATCCAAGAACTTCGTGACACGGACAAAATGAAGGTGGAAAGAACTAGTTGGGTCTCTACAAACTTATGAATTAAATTTTAAAGTTCCTAAAGGAAAATCAATTGCTTTGAAATCTTCCCAAAAATACGGTAGAAGATAAATCCGATTCTGAAGATGACTTAGCTCTTATTGCAAAAAGATTTTACAAATTTTTAAAGTAAGAAAAGAGAGTGATTTTCAAAAATCAATGATAAAAGAAGTTTAGATCTAAAACTCGAAAATCTTTGAAAGACAGTCAATGTTACAACTGTCATGAGTATGGGCATCTAGCAAACAAATGTCCTAATAAGGAAAAACCCAAAAAGAAAGGTATGTTGGCTACATGGGATGAATCATCTGACTCTGAAGTTTCTTCTGAATCAGAAGATTCTGAAACGAGTCGGGCAATGAGGTAAAAGCCCTTATGACTCTAGCTAAGTTTACCTCTCTGATCACGATGATTCTACTAGTGAAGAAAATTTGGTAATGACATGAGAATGAAGAAGATCTTCAAGATGCTTACAATGCCTTATACAAAAGAGAGTTGTAAAATTGCTGTGAAG
Source organism: Magnolia officinalis (assembly GCA_021015155.1). NCBI lineage: Eukaryota > Viridiplantae > Streptophyta > Magnoliopsida > Magnoliales > Magnoliaceae > Magnolia > Magnolia officinalis. The sequence goes on along the minus strand of JAJHSJ010000002.1, from coordinate 45,801,513 downwards.
CTTAAACTTCAAAGAGAAAAATTTTCTAAACTTAGAGATTGTTTGACTTGCTTGTTTTAGAAAAATCTCAAATATCAGATTATTTTGAAAAATCAAAAAGCGATTTAGAATTCAAAAACTCTCTGATTGTTGATTTAAAATCTGAAATTGAGAGACTAAAAAATGAAGTGTCTTCTCTTCTGAATTCAAAGGAAACTTGGAGGTATGCCCAAGGTGATTCTAAATTAGAAAAACTTCTATCCGGTTCAAAAAAATGTGGCGATAGATCCGGGTTGGGGTATGATAAAACAATACCTCATAAACAGAAGAATTCTCCACCTAAATTTGTGAAAGGAGAATCCTCTAATTCAAAAGAGAAAAACACTTCACAAGGTTTTGTCAAAACAACAAAAAATTTTCAAAAACCTAGAAGCAGCTATGTCAACTTCAAAAATCAGATGAAAAATCCTTTAGCTGAAAAAATAGTTGATTTACTCAAGGAACTTTTAAAATCTAACTCTGTAAGTCACTCTTACAAATATAAACAAAAGAAGACCAACTATGTTCCTAAACCTAAAACTGTTATGAAATGGGTTCCTAAAGTTGACTGCTTGGTTGCTCACACTGCTTTCAAAGCAACTAGCCTTTCAAAGTGGTACCTAGACAGTGGTTGCTCCAGGCATATGACTGGTGACAAAGCTCTTTTCACCGATCTACAAGATATGACTGATGGGTCAGTCACATTTGGTGATGGTAGCAATTGCAAAATTATTGGCCAAGGTACGGTTCAACTCTATAATCTACCCTTATTTAAGAATGTTTTATATGTTGAGGGTTTAAAACACAACTTGTTAAGCATATCTCAAATATGCGATAACAATCATAGTGTGAAGTTTTCCAATCAAGGTTGTGAGATTATAGACAAAAGGGGTCTGTGATATTAACTGGTCTCAGAACTTCTGAAAACTGCTATATAGTGAGAAATGACAGCTCATCTAACCAAATGTGTTACATGGTCCATACCAATGAAACTGAATTATGGCATAAACGCCTTGGACATGTACACTACCGGAATTTATATAGATTGAGCAAAGAAGAACTAATAAGAGGTCTACCAAAGATTCAAAAAGTAGATAAAATATGTGGTGAATGCCAGTATGGTAAACAAACTAGGAGATCTCACAAAAAGGTGAACTCAAATACCACATCAAGACCACTCGAACTTCTCCACATGGATCTAATAGGACCAACTAGAACGGAAAGTCGAGGTGGTAAAAAATATATTCTGGTTATTGTAGACGATTACACCAGATTCACTTGGGTTTCATTTTTAAAGGACAAATCAGAAACCCTTGATGAAGTGAAAAAGATAATCAAACGGATCCAAACTGAAAAATGTTCTCAAGTGAGTAAGATCCGAAGTGATCATGGATCCGAATTTGAAAATAGCGGTTTTGAGAAATTCTGTAATGATCATGGAATATCACATGAATTCTCTGCACCTAAAACTCCACAACAAAATGGCATTGTGGAAAGAAAAAATAGAGTTCTTCAAGAAATGGGAACTGTTATGCTAAATAGCATGAAGGTTTCTAAGAATTTATGGGCTGAGGCGATTAATACTGCTTGCTATATTATTAATCGTGTTTATACTTGCAAATCAAATAATAAAACGCCCTATGAAATGTGGTTTGACAAAAAACCTACAGTCAAATATTTTCGCGTTTTTGGCAGTAAGTGTTATATTTTACGTGACCGGGAAAACTTGGGAAAATTTGATACAAAAAGTGATGAAGGATTATTCTTAGGATATTCATTAAACAGTCGTGCATATCGTGTACTGAACAAAAGGACCGGAGTTATTCAAGAGTCAATCAATGTGGTCATAGATGATCACTTAAATACTTCGGCCCCTAGTTCAGATAATGATGAAGTTCTCATAATTGAAAAACCAGAAACTTCATCAAGTGAATCTAATCATGATGTGAGGACTGTCAAAGATCATCCAACTACACAAATCCTTGGAAATCCTCTCACAGGTGTACGCACTCGTAGACAATTAGAAGATTTTTGTAATTACGTGTGTTTCACATCTCAGATAGAACCGGTTAATGTAAAAGAAGCTCTTTCTGATGAAAACTGGATAGTTGCGATGCAGGAAGAACTTAATCAATTTGTTCGTAACGATGTCTGGTATCTTGTTCCAAGACCGAAAGATAAACATATTATTGGAACAAAATGGATTTTCAAAAATAAGTCTGATGAATTGGGAAATATTATTCGAAACAAGGCAAGACTGGTTGTGCAAGGGTACACTCAAATTGAAGGTATCGATTTTGAGGAAACTTTCGCTCCAGTTGCACGCCTTGAATCAATCAGATTATTTATATCCATTGCATGTTTTAGAAAGTTTAAGATTTATCAAATGGATGTAAAGAGTGCTTTTCTTAATGGTGATTTACATGAAGAGGTTTATGTTGAACAACCTACAGGGTTTGAAGATCCTAAGTTTTCTAATCATGTTTATCGCCTTAAGAAAGCTCTCTATGGGTTGAAACAAGCTCCCAGGGCATGGTATGAAAAATTGACTAAGTTTTTACTGGGTCACAATTTTCAAATGGGTAGTGTTGATAAAACACTCTTTGTTAAAAAGCAGAACAATGATATTTTAATGGTTCAAATCTATGTTGATGATATAATTTATGGATCAACTTGTACTGACATGACTGTTGAGTTTGCAGATCTAATGAAATCTGAATTTGAGATGAGTATGGTCGGAGAATTAAACTATTTTCTAGGATTGCAAGTTAAACAGCAATCTGATGGAATTTTTATTTCTCAAACTAAATATGCTCTAAATTTAGTTAAGAAGTTCGATTTGAAAATGGTAAGAATTTTGATACTCCTATGAGTACTTCTCTAAAGCTCTCAAAAGACTCTACAGGTAAAGATATAGATCCTAAACTATATCGAAGCATGATTGGTAGTTTACTGTATTTAACAGCAAGTAGACCTGATATTGCTTTTAGTGTTGGAATTTGTGCTAGATATCAGTCTAATCCTAAAGAATCTCATTTGACTGCTGTTAAACGCATTATTCGTTATGTTGCAAGTTCAGTTAATCTGGGTCTTTGGTATCCCTTTGATACTAGTGTTCAATTGGCTGGGTTCTCGGATGCTGATTGGGCTGGTAATATGGATGACAGAAAGTCAACCAGTGGTGGTTGCTTTTACATTGGAAATTGCATAGTTTCTTGGTTCAGCAAGAAACAGAGTTCCATTTCACTCTCAACTGCTGAGGCTGAATACATTGCTGCAGGAAATGCATGTACTCAGTTAGTCTGGATGAAACGCATGTTAAGTGATTATGGTATTGCACAAGACTCGATAGTTTTATATTGTGATAATTCAAGTGCAATTAATATTTCCAAAAATCCAATCCAGCATTCACGAACTAAGCATATTGACATTAGATTTCACTATATTCGTGAACTTGTTGAAGAAAAAGGAATTTGTTTAGAATATATTCCAACCGAGAAACAACTTGCTGACATTTTCACCAAACCACTCGATAAATGCAGGTTCAATAAATTGAAATTTGATCTCGGTATGTGTAATATAAGATGATTGATTATGCATTTTGTTAAAAACTTTTTTATAAAAAAAAATAATAAAAAAAAAAATGCATGTTTTGGTCTTACACGACCAGTCGAGGATAGTCTCGACCAGTCGTGGTTAGACCGGTCGAGGACTAATCAAGACCGGTCGTGTATCGCGCTGGTTCCTTTATTTGGGGAAAAATCACTTTTTCCTCATTTCCCTCTTCTTCTCCAACGGGCTTAGCTTCGACCGGTCGTACCCATCTATGGGATTTCTCCAGGTTTGAGTATTTCTCTTGATTTTATTGAAGAATC